>OENT01000520.1:0-103968 GCA_900239685.1 Rotaria macrura
TCCAATAAAAATAGCTCGATTTAGTTAAGGGCGAAAAATCGGTCTTATCCGCCCTAGTTCTTTATACAAGTATACCAAGATTCGAGAAAGTCCGATAGAGCAGTGTAGAACCTGGAATAGTCAAAAATAAATTCGAAAATCTAGAATTTTTAACTATTTTCTGACTATTTGAGAAGGGGATCAGAAAAAATGTCTTATGCAGTCTCAACGAGCAGAAAGGGTAACAGAGTTTGCACAATTCATACAAAACTCAGAAGTCTTAGGTTCAGGCATTCATACGAGTATGAAGTATTATTCTCCAGTTTGCGTATGCAAAGACACTGGCAATTGAGAGTGCCGAACACTTAAAACCCTACTTAACGTGAAATCTTATCCAAAAGGTTCAATCAACGCTGAATTCAAGTTAGCATCGATTATTTCGACTATAGTCTCAATTTTATCATTCAGAATAGGATCAGGAAGGAAGTTTGGGAAATGTTTTGATAATGTGCTTGTATGCAATACTTCATCTTGTATTTAAAAAATCATATGGTTTGTCTTCTCTTACGTGAGTTGATTGTTGAGAAACAGTATCAAAGAAGAAAAGTCTCGTTGAACTAGTTTTTGAATTCAATTGGAACTTGTCAAATAAGATTAAATTCCATCATTGTTTAACAATTACATCCGATTTTCTAGTACTATCTGAAGTGTTCTTTTCTTCATTGATTTATGGTAAAAGCGAGTGATTTTCTAGTAAACTCAGCTGCGTATTGTACGCTTGCTGTTCGGATCATAAATTTGGTTAAGAAATAGAAAATAAACTGGCTTTATTTATATATTGCACAAATGCAAAAAACGAAAATAGCGAAAGAACGAATCAAACTGAAAATGTTAGCCTCTGTCAATATATCATGTTTGTCTATCATTTAGACAAAACATTGAGTGGATCATCAAATATATCATCCAAAACCTTGGTTGGTTTATTTTTCACATTTGTTGGCTTTGATTTGGAACTTGTGGAAGACTTTTTTGACCCATCATTGAAGATATCATCTAGATAAAAATAGGAAAGTAAACTTTTACTGAAACAAGAAGTAAAGAAAAATAAACAACCTTTATCGTCTGCTGCTGGTTTACTCATAATTGACCAATCTTTTTTAGCTTTATTTGTTGGTGGAGCTTTTGTTTTAACATCAGCAAAAATATCATCAGTATCGATTGGTTTTGTACCCTTTTTAATTGGTCTTTTCGATAAGAAATCATTATCGTCATCATCTAATGATAAGATAGATGATTTATTGGTTGTTTTAGATATTGTCGAAGACTGAAAAAAAATTGTCAGTTCAAAAATGGCTAATAAACATGAACTTACTGCTGTAGTTGACTTCGATATTGTAGAAGATTTGCTTTCTATATCAGAATAATAAAAATGAAGGTAAAATTTCGAAATAGTTCAGCATACTTTTACTAAAACCGAACAGCAATTCATCGATATCAGAATCATCAGAATCAAAAAGCGAAAATTTTTTCTTTCCCTTTACGTTAATTGGTTCATTAGATATAGCAGCAGTAGCAGCAGTATTCTCTTTCAAACCTGTTACAACTACCGCTGGAGAAACATCCAATTGAGGAGGTAGCACCGGAGTAGGTGTTGGAGATATTGGCATGGTAGCTTTCGTTGAACTAGGCAAACCAAATAGATCACCATCATCATCATTTGTCACTGCAGCTTTTCCAGTATCACTTGAGCGAGGTTTTCTCGTTGGTGGCGTTCGATTTTTAACGGAAACTTTCGCTCGATCCTTGAATAACAAACAAAATAATGATGTTTTTTATCATAGAAAAATGCAGAGCTTCTTTACACTGTTGATTATTGAACAAGCTATATTATATGTCGGCTTCAATGATGTTCTGACAGATATTTCTATGCATTATTGTTGTACATATAATATAACTAGTAGCAACGCTAGCAACTTGTGAGTCAAGCCAAAAAACAAACTCTAGTAATCTCTCGTACTGAATTTCTAATAAACCAAGACGAAACGAGACCTTAGCTACTGTATAATCTACAAAAAATAACTCGTCATGGAAATTAATCTCATCATGATGATTGACTTCTAGCGTCAAAACTAGTACAGATGGTATTATTGTACAGACAAGGTCGAAATAAACCAAGCACCATTCTCTTCCATAAGACTTATTAAACCACGAAAAAATATATCGACTGAGTTTTATACCGCATATGCCCAGGTCAAAGAAAACGGTGTCGTAAACGACCGTAGATGGTATAAAACGGTGAAAAACGGTGCTATTAACGTGCCGTAATTCGTCAGCCCGTTTTGTGATCCACCGTTTAGTGCAGTAAATGATCATCGGTTTTATAAGAAACGGCCATCGTGTTTCGCCATATGTTAGCCGTGAAATGGTAGTCCGAAAGTAATGTGAGAAGCAATATTTAACAATATTGCACGATATTGTATGAAGACCGTTTTTCGGAATACCGTTTTACGGCTAACAAACGGCGAAAAACGATGACCATTTCTTGTGAAAACGATGATCGTTTACTGCACTAAACGGCGGAGCATAAAACGGGCTGACGGATTACGGCGCGTAATAGCGCCGTTTTTCGCTGTTTCCGACGCTGTTACGAACATCCTGAATGATCGACCTGGGTGATGAAAGAACAACTCTTAAAAAAGACGAAACGTATAAAAACCCGTATAATATCGATCATTACAGAAATATCAGTTTTTTAACTTTGATCTATTATGTTACTTTCATGAATCATGATGCATATAATGCTTGAGTAAAGAATCTAACAATGCAGACATGAAGTGAGGATTAGACAAATATCTGATCGGTGACATAAATGCTCGTTTATAGCGGAAAAATGACGTTCAGGTCAAAAATGCATAAAAAATTAACCCATTTAAACAACTGATAAGAAATGAACCCAAACAACGAAACATCATTCCTCCGAATATATACATATTCGTCAGCGGAAAAGTCGAAATTTCTTTGGGAAAAATGCGTTGGAAAAATGAAATATCATTTTTCCTATCGAAGAAAAATTTATTCGAAAAGAATATTTACTTATCTGAATATCGAGGGAAGGGTTATTTATAATTGTAGTGGCGCTTGTGGTACAAAACACATCATGCGTAAGTTCTTATATGAAGAAACTATCAAATTATGAGAAGGGAAATATTCTTAATTATAGTAATGTAGTTTTCCTCACGTGAATTTTGTTTTGTTTAATAGCATAATATTTTTTGCTGACTCTTGGTCATATTTAAAAAAAAAATTGCATTGGTTTCGTTTAGATCTACCATGCGTGAATGTTTCACGTACCACGTTTGTGTAGAAGACAATTGGTTTCACGGTCAATAATATCTTTTATTGACTTCAAAGAAAATAGAAACAACGAGGGAAAAAATGAAAAGAAACGAACGAGGCTTATAGTTGTAACTGACTTTCCAAAGAAAGACATATATATACATAAATAGATAGGAATGTATAACTATATATCAAGATGAGTCACGCAACGAAGTCCTAACAGAAAGAAAACAGAAAGATGTATTACAATGGAAATGTGATCACTACATTACAGAATGTGTTTTATTTTATTTGATATTATGTTTTCTTTCTAGGAGCGACGTTTCATGCCTCCAAGCTATTTTCCTATTTATCTTGATCATTTCTTCAATTATTTTCATTTTATTCTATACAAGAAGTCGATTATACATGTGCGGTGCACACGTGGACATATATTTAGATAGTTTATCGTCCTGTATAAACAGGAAGGAAAGAAAATTCATTTTTGACCTGAACGACATTTTTCCGCTAGAAATGATCATTTATCTCACCGATCGATTTTTGGCTACTGCTGGAAAAAACTATAAGTGAACAGAGCTTCAACATACATATATGAAACGAAAAACAATATGTATTTGTTTAAAAGCATATACTTATATTCTTCAAAGCTCTCATATATCCTCGATAAACTTCAAGTCCGTTTATATTACCTTGAGAATATTTAACATCGTTTTATCTATGGAGGGTTCTTCTTTTGATGCTGTATTTGTTACTGTTTCTGTAGAGTGATGACTTGAACCATTGGTTTCACCGGAGACCTGTTTCGAATGAGTAACAGGCACATGTGCCATTGGATTTATTTTTATTCTTGACTAAAACAATAATGGTATTATTTCTTCAAAGTAAAAAAGTTAGAATGCTCTTCCCGTTACCGAAAGTGATTTTATATCAAGTTTTTCATCTTCATTTTGACTATTGCCTTTTTCTTTTTGTTCTGTGGGCGTGGCTATCGACGTCTGCTTTTTCTTATTGTTAAATAATTCTTCATCACTATCAGGATCAAGCTCTGGTAATTTTTTCACAACAGATTGTGTTAGTTCATCGTTTTGAACAGGTCGATCCTCAATTACAAGAGGCGCTTTCGGTTGTTCTTCAGTTATTGAATGTGTCTTTGGACGCATACCAGGCCTATGAGCATTAGGCTTGATATTTAAAAGGGACTAGAGAAAAGAAAACTGTAGAGAAGTTTGAGGATACATTTTTTGTTTATCTTACTGAAAGAGCTTTAACGTTGGGCTTTTCGCCTTCTTTTAATGCTGCTGTGTTGATTTGCTGTTTGGGAAATAATCCTTCGTCGTCACTATCTGATAGTGTTGTGGTCGCTGCTTGAATAGTTGTAGTTTTGACTGGTGGTGGTTGTGCTGGAGTTTCAACTGGCTTTCGAGTACCCGACAATGGATCTTCATGAGTTTCAGTTTTAACACCTGTTACTGTAGATAAAGAAGATGAAGCAGTAGCTGCAACAGGTTTAACTTGAGTTATTTTCGAAGGGAATAAATTATCATCATCGTCATCATTATCAGTTGTATTAGATAGAACTTTTGGCTTGGTTTGCGATAAGTTAAACGAGTGATTATCGTCATTGGACTTTGCAGTTGTTGGAGTTTTTTGAGTGATTTTCGTTGTTACTTTAGATTTTGTTGTTGAATTTCCGAATAAATCATCGTCTTCATCCTCATCAGTTTTGATAGGAGAGGCAGCGTTTTTTGATGCACTTGTTGTAGTATTGAACATATCATTATCATCATGAACATCTCTTGATGGAATGACTTTTGGAGTTTCGGTTGTCGATTGGTTTGTTTTTTTTGTTGGTTTATCGAATGAATCCTTTTTCTCATCATTTTTAATAGATGAAACAATGATTTGTACATGATTTGCGGTCGATTTTGGTTTACTCTTCGACAGACCAAATATTTCATCTTCACTATCTTCATCTGTTAGAGCGGTTGGCTTTTTCACTGATGAAACAGTAGTAGGAGTCGAAGCAGATGTTGGTACAATAGGTACAGTTGATTGTTGTAGTGGAGGTTTCATACCGACTAGAGGATCTTTATCACCTGATTTATTTTTCGTTGTTACTGTTGATTTTGGTAGCGTTGGCGTTGTAATTATCGGTGTTTTGAAAAGATCCTCGTCAGAACTAGGCGATTTTGGTTCTTCAATAGGATTCACTTTCGAAAGTGTTGGAATGAGTTTCGGTTGCGTCTTTTTTGTTTCGAACAACGTATCATCATCGCTTTCATCTTTGTGAGTAACTGGTTTAGGTTTAATAATTGCTGTTGGTTGAATGTTCGTTTTTAAATCCTTCTTTTTTATTGGTGTTGATGGTTGAACATCATTTTTTCTGGTTTTAAATAGACCATTGTCATCACCTTCATCAGAATCGTTATCAAATATATCCTTTTCTTTTTTCGACGGAACTATGATTGATGGTTTGTTATCTATGGTGGATTCTGATGATGATGTTAAGGTATTCGATGGTGATTTTAATTTTGGTGCTGGATTAAAAAGATCATCCTTGTCGTCATCATTTGCAGCATTTTTACCAAATATTGATGTTCCAGAAGTCTAAATTATGTGAAATCTTAATGAATTCAACAAGTAAAGCGTAAATAAATCAAGACTTCATAGTAAGATCTAATCTGAATTAAATTAAAATTTCTGATGAAATTATACCGCGTACATTTAAATGGTAAATTTTACCCAACTGTAGAATATTTTCGTAAATATAAAAACTGCCTTGTTGATTCTTCCGAATAGCTATCTAATTAGCTCTTTCCAAATCAATATCAGTATTCGCCTTCAAACAATGAAACCATATGCTCTAAAATGGCTCTTCATAAAGCAAGAAACACTATCTGCCTGTCTGTCAACAAAGGGATCCTGCTGAAAAAGACATTTTTTGTGTCCATTTTTAGTGTGAAGTCAGTAGTTCAAGACTTCGTCACTTGTTTAATTTCATCTTTTTCTTGAAACTTTAGCTTAGATTCATTACACAATAGATATTGAAAGATTGAAGACACTACAAGGTAACCTCAAAAAGGACTTTCTTCATAGTGTGCATTCCTCTTGATGAGAGAAATTCTCAAACTCAAGTAACAGTTTTGAACACGAAATGTTCATACGACGTAGATCTTGATACACTGGGAATGCATCAAATTATATCATTCGTAATTTGAACTACTCGATTCCGAAATGCGACACTCTTGTTAGTTTAACACTATCATCACTGCTAAGAAGATACGCCCAACTGATTTTTGAATAATGACTGTAGAAATCAATCAAAATGAAAGTTATTTCTTGTGAAACTTTCTACTCAGTTTATGATTTTTATTTTCGAACAAGTCTAATGTTTCATCATTGGAACACCAGTTCGCAAGAGATGAGAGAAAAAAATTATTCTAACTAAGTGTAACGTCTATAGAAAAATATAAGTTTATAGTCAAAATCGAAAAGAAGTTTTTTCATGCCTTCAATGAGAGAGTATCTACTGTATGATATTGTAAAATAATTGATCTTATCCATTTTCTAATCAAATGATGTAAGCGTCATTTCGAATATCTGAAAATCATTAGATTATATATATCAATACATATAGCCTTCGCTCAAAAGTCATCAATCTGTAGGAAGATATTCTATAGTAAGTAGCATGTACTGAATCCTGTAGATTTTGACTATTATGCATTAAAACGTCGAATTTCTTTCTACCTGTTCCTCTGGTTTCGATGTTTTGGAAGTAGAATTTGAACTAAATTAAATGTAAAGTAAAGCAATGTGTACATTGTTTTTGAGATTTTTATCTTTTTCAAGCTTACATCGTACTTGATGGTGGTTCTTCTGTTGAAGCTTTTGCTTTTATTTCAGAACTACTTGGAGAACTAATAAAGAGGGAAAATAAAGGTAATATTAAATTTATGTATTATTTATTACTCTTACGAGATGACATTCATTTGTTTAGTCGGTTTTTTTATTTCTTCATTTCCATCGTCTAATTGTATATCGGGATCACCCATTGCTTTTCGTCTTCGTAAAACAGCCTTTTCAAGTTCTGACATTCCTTCTTGTGCATCACCAAACATCGATATACCAGTAATAGCTTTTGGCTCTTCTTGCTCTACCGGTTCATCTTGATCAGTTGATGTTGATGATTCTTCATCAAAATGAACCTTATCAGTCTCAGTATTGTTGTCAATAGTAGATTGAGGTTTCTTGATTCCAATACCAAATATTCCATTTTCTCCATCATCTTATTATTTATAAGGAGACATTCACGAATAAACCAATGCGAAGAATAATGGTGTCACCTTACTCACCTTGAAAAAAATTTTCTTTGATCGTTTTTGATGTAACCGTCGGTTCTTCAAATAGATTTTCCTTTACAATGTAAAAATATTGTTATAGAATCTTCTATTTATGTTTAAACATTGCGACGTACTGGTTTTTTCGGTGAAAAATCATAAAATTTTGGACCCGTATTCGGACCGAACAGATCATCATCATCATCATCGGCACTATTGGTTGATTCAGTTTTTGGTAGTGTTGCTGGTGGTACAGACCGATTGACTAAATCAATAGAATATCGTAAAAAGAACAATTAATAACAACAAAGTGTTTCAAGAAACCTGGACGACTAGGTACAGCTGGATCAATGGGTGCTGGTGAAACTATAGCTTCCTACAACAAACGAACAGAAATTTTTATAAATAAAAAACTTTCATAACAGATATTTTTACAAATCCATCATCTTCTTCGTCAGAACTTGAAAGTGCCTAGGAAAACAGACGTTATTTTAATATTACAATAATGTTACAAAAATGAAGATTTACTGAGTCTGGGTCTTCCATTGGTTTCGGTTCAACAGCATATGGATCTTCATCAGGCAAATTTAATAAATCACCTAATCCAACAAAATCATCTTGCATGAATTCAGTTGTACCAATCAGATAGGGTAACGGTCGAAGTATATAAGGATCTTTAGGTTCAAGAATAGGTTCATTTGGTATTCCAACATCTTCATCATCATCAGCAATCGATGAAGCACCATTCTGAATAGTATCTAATTTGGCTTCAACACGTTCAAAATGCGAATCCAGAATTGATAAACCATATTGAATAGCTTCAACATAACGTTGTAAAACTTTCTCTTGTGCTTCGCTATTACTAATTGAAGTTTTATCCTAAAAAAGACAATTTCCTAGTAAACATATGAGCACTATTACTTTTGTTTATTGGTACTACACATAATTAAGATGCATCTTTTTCTATCTGATGATCTTTTATGAAAATAATATTAATGCATTACTCTACTAGATACCATTAAATATTCAAGGCTAGAAGACTCTATTCAATAATATTATTCATAAGAGCTGAGTACTACTCACTTTCCAGACAAAAACAATATGTTATTCATTCCATGCACTGGGTTTTCTTTTGAAATATACTTGGGCTTTTTCGAAGTAGTTTATTCATTTTGCATTAGCGACAGGATCAAATACGACAAAAGTCTCTCATAAAAAATGATAATTTCAAAACTTTTCTGAATTCTTTCTTCTGTTGTTTTCAGAAAAACACTGTCTTGTACAAATTAATTTCAAGCTCGATGTTACTGAAAATTTCCTCGAAACATTCTTCTAAGGGATTAAGGTAATTATTCAGGAGTTCTTAGAAGTTTCCTCATTCTATGCATGCATAGGCATTTGTTTGCATGACTTTTTCACTGGACTCATATGCACAGAAGACCTTTGTTGAAGAAAGAACGGCTAATTTTCATATTAGTTGAAATTGTCAATAAACATAACTTGTTCAGTATAGACGAGTAAAATTTCAGTCAAAATTCTACCACATATCATTCTTAATTTATAGGAAGCTTGTAGTCAACAATCAACATCGTAGTATTCAAATCCCGTAACTTTAGAATTCTTTTCAACGAGTTTCGTTTAGATGAATGAAAAATGTGTAATTCAACATGAACTGCAACCTTTGACTGAGACACTCTCGTGAGACATTACATGTATCACAAATGAGATCATCTCTTAGCAAAATGTTTACAGATTTTAATTTTTATTGCTGAGAGATTTTTGTGAAAAGATTGTAGAAAAATTAGTATTCTTTCTCCTTATTCAAAAGTCAATATTTTCTAAAACATTTTATCTTAAAAAGCTCAGTTTAATAAAACTTTCTCGACTATAAACACTTCTAATCATCGACTTTTAGTAGAATATCATTACAAAACGCATTGTACAGAGAGAGAGAATTTTATCGTAGAGTTAAAACAAGACAACACCAGACCATCTTATTTTTTTCTATTCGAAGGGGCATTCCAATAAATCAATAGTTCTTTTTCGTATCATTTCGAATGAGAAGAAATGTTGTTATTAATGGATACCTACTCTTGAGATTTGGACATCCCTAATCACAAAATTTTTAGTTGGTTTTTCTTCTTAGATTGGACAACTGTCAGACTATCAATTTTTTTAAAAGTATGTATATTTTCGCCAATAAGCATGTTCTCACCGTTGGCTGTTCATCTTTCTTAGCAGTTTTTGCATTGATTGTTTCGTCTTCATCGTAGACACGCTAAACAAAAAAGACGGAACAAACCAAAATCAATTAATTACTCTATATAATGAATGTTTTTTTCCTCTATGTTACATTTTCAATAAATTGTGTATTAGCTAATGATGTGAATTCATTAAGGCAATTTTGAACACGTGTATGTGTACTCTGAAATAAATGAAAGAGAAAAACAATGATTACACCATCAAAACAATATGTATCTATACATAGAAATATGTTTAATTTACTTTAACGGCATTTACTGTTTGATTTAAATGTTGTTGGATAGCGTCAGCTCGTTGAACCAATTTATCAGAAAATTGCTCCAAATAAAGTAGCAACTGAAGAATCAATCAAAGATTACATACTTTTAACAACAGTGAAAAGATAATTGATGCAACTTACACCAGCGTCACCAGCTAATGACCACTGTGATGCATTTTCGCGCATTTCATTCACCGTCCATGGATGGAGCCAAATACGATCTTGAGTGGAAGAGGCAGCTACACTTGTAGCTGTTGTTGTTGTTGTTGCTGTAATGACTTGTTCCGACGAAGCAGAAGGAGGAAGCGGAGGTGGTGGTGGAATTGTGAACTGTGAAGTAGCTGTTTCAGTGAAAAATGATGATGGAGGAAGAGGAGGTGGCGGTGGTGGCATTGAAATTTGAACATCCATTAGAAAAAAACTAGAAGAATATTCAACAATAAAAAATATGAATCAAAAAAGTTTCATTCTAAACAATGCATCTAAAAAATAAAAGTAATAGGTGTATGCATCGTGTCCCATTCTTATCTGTGATGAAAAATGAAGATAAAGAATAGCAGTGGAAATAGCAAACCCGAAAAACAAAACAAAAACGAACGAGAACAAATCTAAAACTTCTATATCTGCAAATATGCTGGAGCTTAAATAAGCACAAGAATGAGAACCTATTGTTTTCAATGACTATGAAAAAAGAATATTAGCGTGTTCTTCTTTTTCGTTCTATAAAAAGGTTGATTGCATGTATATAAAAATGAAAAGAGATAGGGAACGTACAAGAACAATATTAATTATCAACTCTCGATAACAGGAGACGAAGAGAGTATAGAAAGTGTTCTATATACATCACAGCTTTACATTCATCGTACAATAACAATAATCACGTGTTTGTGATAGGTTTTCTACCTCATTACCAAAGAGACATTCTTTGATGAATTGCCTTAGTCTACGAATGAAATTTATTCCAATTCAATGAACTGATTCATTGAAATACTGACATCAGCAAAATCTTTTTCTGCTGCCTGTCAGTCAGATTTTACAATATGTTTTTGCTATTGTTCTGAAGCCTGATTGAGAAGTAACGATATATGGAGTTATCTACTTAGGATGTACGATGAAAAAAATTGTCGTTATTCTCGTGACTCTATTGCATAATTAAAGGTTAATCGAATCAGTTCGATTATAGAGACATTCACACGTGCCTTCTTTTTCTTCAACAGAACATAAAAAATGGATTCTCATTTCGATAGAGTAAAAATGACGATATCAGTTGTTTGTTTAAAATATATTCATACCTGCGTTGTATATTTTTCTTCATATTTTAATCAAACACAAGGAATTGTATCAAAATCATTGATTAGGATAAACTCTTTATGAGGTTTCGACAACTGAAAAGTTGCCTTCTTGAGATGATGAACAAGAATATAAAACGATCGTCTGAATTTCTTTCTCTTTTCTTTAATGATATAATCATGTGATGGAAGAAGACTATCAGTTTATCATCTTTTCTGCTAGTTTCATTATCTTGTCGCTCCACCATCATTTCATTATAGAAATGAAGAAGGAATTCACAAACATTAGTTGTAAATTCATGTTCATCATCTAAACACGATATGTTTTCAATTATCGAAACCTTAGTAAGAATTCATCGTGAAAAATAACTTTGAATTGATTTATAATTTTCGATTAAAATATCAATTACAATTTATAATGTCAGGAAGAATAGAATTTAAATATACAACTAAAAATATCCTTCAAAATGAAAAACAAATCAATTTAACAATCACTGTAATTACAGAACCTAGGTGATGCCTTTAAACTTGAAAGCATTAGAAGAAAATATGTACAACAAAAACTGTATGATGAATTAATATCTATTTGAAAAATATGAAAAACAACGTTATAATAATGAATTATCGTGGAAGAAGGTTACAGACTCCTGTGAATTCACTATAAACAGGTATTTCTACGCCGTAATTTACTGTAGATGAGCGTGTTAGGTTCATAGTACACCGTAATCTCTGTGCATGATTTACGACGGTATTCTCACAGTACGTTTCCCGTATTCTTGTTGTACATCGACCACAAACGTACCGTCTTCTTTCCTCTGAGTATCGATTTTCATTATGACCAAAATAAGGCACAGCATGTTAGAGGGAGATATAAGCAAAGAAAAAATTTAACTTTAGAAATAGCAAGACAACAAAACAATTCAAATACATCAATGCATAATATCCAATCTCATAGGCAATATGAATATGATATTAATTCAATTAAGAAAAATAGCGAACTAACAAACCAAATATGCAATAAAAGCAGCAAAGCGAGGTTGAAAAATCGAAAAATGATTAGACTAAATCAAAGAATTAAATAAATCAACAAATATAACAAATTCAATAAACGTCAAAACTACATCAAACAAAGATTTTATTAACTTATGGTCCATTCCAAATTTTATCGAAAGGACTGAAACTCAGATCGTGTAAGTTCCATCAAAATGAATATCATTAAAAATAGGCGCAAGAATTTTTTTGAAATCAAACGATACAATTTACGTCATTGATAAATACATGAAAAACAATCAATAAAATTCATGGTTACGACATTAAAAGAAATATTACTAGTAATAATAATAGAAAGAATAATTCTAGTGAACAGACGATAAAATATCAAATAAGACTACCTTTTTCTCATCAAATAGGATTTTTAAAATGAAAAATAGATTAACTTAAAATCAAAGTATTTCTAACTTAACTCAATCAATAGATACATCAGTAACAAATAAGACTAGTGGAATAACAGTTTAGTTCAAATATTTACCGAACAACGTGTGAATGCCGAGCAATATATAACGATGATGCAAAGACTGGTTGGAATAAAAGAATACCACAACACCAATGTATAATCAAGTAACATAAAATCTTTCAACTAAATCAAGATAGTATGAATGTATGTTTAACTTCAACAAAGCAATAACCATAAACAGAGAGCTTGGATAAAGAAATGAACGAATAAAAGAAAAGAATCAATTTATTCGACCATTGGATAATTCGATAAATTATCGTGATGAAACCAATGAACAATGGCTCCCTCTACTGCATGGACTATCCAAAATAATGAACAAGAACCATATTGAAATGAATTGAGAAGAAAAAAAGCCTATCTCTCCTGCTAGTTTCATTTTCCTACCGATCTACTTTCATATGATCGAAGAAAATAAAATAAAACACTGACTGTACGTTCTTCTCTATCATCTAAAGAAGGCAACTTAGATTGTGAAAATTTTATTCTAATGTAAATTTTCAGTTCATTTATGACTAATTAATGTTATTTATTTGAAGTTAAATAAAACATTGATGACACAAAAGTCGATGGCTACTGATCAGCGTAATTTTATCGTAAATGGCCAGCTTTGCATTGTGTTCCACAGTAGAATGGTCGTTCTTAAGTCATATTAAGGTGCTTCAATACGATCAGTATTACGGTGGTAAACGAGCACGGCATTGTCTCCGTGTAGCCTAAAAAATGCTCAATAAAATTATCCCCAGGAGGATCATTCCGACCGTTGGATCCGATCGGATGCCTGTCGGATACGATCATGTTTCTATCGGAGTTTTTCTTATCCGACGAAATCCCATCGGATTCCTGGCTGCGATCCGAGATTCGGATCCCTAGTGTTGGATTTTATCGAATCCTACTATCGGAATCCCATTGGATTTCATCGTATGATAAAACAGGCCTCCACTATTGGGATTAAATGCTAATTCGCACACAAATAGGAAAATGAGTTTCTCCCGTCGAATTCGTTACTGTTTCCACAAGCCGGATTCCCATAAGATTTCATCGAATCCGATCGGATTCGGTATTGGATTCATTCACCCGGATTGTATCCTATGGAACTTAAGGCGGTACTACGACCGGTTGGATGTGTCGTTATTTTTCCTCGTACTCTCGTATATGGTAGTGTAGGTCCCGTATTCTTCCCCCTGGGCAGTATGCAAAATCGAGAGTCGTAAAACTTAAGTGTAGGATTTAACATGATATATCCATCATAGAGAGTCTAGAAATGCTATTAATTCATGATAGCACGGAATCAAAAGAGTAACTCTAACACCTATCATAAGTGGAATAGTGCGAGATGGAACTGCAGGAAATGTCAACTACAACAGAAATAATGGTCGAAGTCGATGACAAAAGTTGTGTTTATCCAGAGTCCAGATTATTATATATTTTACATCACATGAACTCTACAATCGAGAGGTTTTCTATGATATCAGTCAGACATAATTCAAAAGAATTAACCTAGCAAGATACAAGCATGTGACGAAGTAAAACGAGCATTTCCTCTAGAGTGATTCATTAGGAAAGGCATAGAGACCATCTCGTATATATTCTATAAAAATGCTTCTGAAAAGAGTAAAATGCATGTCATTGAAATGAGAAATATATTAAAACACGCCCCAACTAATTTAATTGTCATTCTAATACTAAACAGAACTGAGCATTTTATATCCTCATTCGTCATTACAAACAGCAGTGTTAGTAACATAGTATTTATTTCTTTTATATTTTCGAGAGTGATATAATTATATGCAGATATTGATGCTTATTACAGCCGTTTCTTTCGACGTCGTTTGTGATTGAACTCATGTGTTTCTATTAAAATGATGATCTATCAAAAATTTGCATCTTATTCACGCGTTTACTAACCTACTAGTTGTATGTAGTGAATATACCTAACACACGTACGTAGGTAATATCTTACTGATTAGATATACATGAATATGACAGTTTGTAATATAGTGTGTATGTACGTTTTTTATTTCATATTACAGCGCTAATTATTTGTGTCATTCGTGGAACTTCGACATTATTTAACCTTGAGATTGAGACTGCTATCCAAGAATAGATGCGATACCTGTCTAAGTTTTCTATGATCAAGTGGAAATTTCTAGTTCAAAGTGGTCAATATAAATTTCAGAGTATTGGACAGTTTTAAATGGATTTATGTAAAATAGCTGTGCGACCGTAAAACGATCTACCATGATAATCTCCAAATGCAATTCAAATAATCCGTTGTCCCAAATGGTCATATATATGTATTTTTCAGTTTTCTCTATCCGCACTACATAAGAAGCATAAATATTTCATACGCTTATTTGAATAAAACAGAGTTATGCTTTTTAATGAGATGTATTTCATTCAGTAGGTACAAAAGAAAACTAGTTTCAATACGTCAAGGAAATATATCATTGAAAAAAGATCATCTTCAATTGGTACTTGATATTACACCAATAATATATTTTATGATCGAAATTCAAAATGAATTTCTGCAGAGAAAAATTTATCATTTTTAAAAAGGAAACTCAATAGATTTTTTAGAAATCAAATAATAAAACGATTTTAGTGACCTCTATATGGCGACACATATTTGTTTGTTATTCACAACATATTCACTTCATCCGATCTCATCTAAACATTAGCATCAATGTTGTCCCGAAGTAGTTGCTCGCTTATTGCAAGCGTTGAAAAAGTATGAAGAGCAAATGGGCCGAAAGCAATCTAACCTAATTTAATTATTCATTTAGTTCGCATGTGCTACACAAACCATTTCATCTGTTCGGCATCTTTCTTTAACTCGAACAGTTTATGCAGCAACGAAATCAAAACAAGTACGGTGAAGGACATATATGTTTTATTGTTGTTGTTTGCACTCTTATTATGAACGATTGTACTTTAAGGTGTCATTATCTCGCTTGGAACCAAACAAATATATTAATTATGAAAAACATGCTGCAAATTTGGAAGTAGTTAAAAAACGGTAATTCGTAAATGATTTCGATTATATGGGTGATTCGAAAAATTGATATTTAGACTTAATCAACCCTTGACACTTTCAGAAAAAATTCTCTATTCACATGCTGATGATCCTAAAAATCAAGTAAAGATAAAAAAGTAGCAAAATAAAAATATATTATTTTTAAATTGGTACTTTTCAATAGCAATTTGAACGTGGAAAATCATATCTTCGCTTACGTCCTGATCGTGTAGCTATGCAAGATGCAACTGCACAAATGGCAGTACTACAATTTATTTCATCTGGTTTACCAAATGTTTTATGTCCAACTACAATTCATTGTGATCATTTAATTGAAGCGCAACTCGGAGGCGAACAAGATTTAAAACGAGCAAAGGTAAAGAAAGATAAAACATTTTGGAAATATTATATTATGCCTTTCGTACTGCATAACGAACCAAATGAAAAACTAGAAAAAAAATGGGAGCTGTCATGACGTTATGTTTTGCATCATAAATATCAACGTAATGCGTCACGCTTCGATTGAATCTAGATACATTTCGAAAGAACAGCGGTAGTCATATTCATTTTTTTTTCGTGCATTCAATTGCCAACTAAGGTTACCGATGATGTTTGAGTGTAACATAACCTTTAACCTTTCTTGCGAAGGAAACGTCGCATCTGGACTGAAAGTAGTATAGTAATTCTGAAGTGGGTTCGGCTCTCTCTTCTTGGGTTGAAATCGTTATCCATCCTGTTCGTTATTTAGGTTGGTGTGTAAAACTTTGAGATTATGTATGATGCGATGTTAGCTTTTTTAGCATTTCGAATATTCAGGCTTACTAAAATCTTTTTTTTTCGTTAAAAAGCGTCCTAAAACACAAAAGATACGTAATAATACAATATTGAGACGTAAAGGATAAATGACAATATGAAAAATAATGATAAAATGTCAATGTTTTGTTTTGTTCTCTTCGTTAGTTTTGTATAGATCCTAGAGGATGGGTTAGAACTCTGTACTCCTCACAGTTCCGTATCACATTGATAGTCATATGCACACTTATACTGCTGATAAATAGGATTTAATCAAAGTAAATATTACTAAGCACTATAAAGAGTACAAAGTACTTTTAGAAGCGTAGCTGTTGATAAGTACTAATAGGTAGAATTTAAACCGTAAATATGTATATAAGTCATGCTTTTAATAAAATATAATACGAATCCGTACATTACCATTATCGAGGACCCTGATTTATAGCTGATGAAAATTGTGATGTTAGCTTATTAAAAGTCCCTCTATTTGTTTAGGATATTAATAAAGAAGTATATAACTTCTTGGCTACAGCAAGTGCAAAATATGATATTGGATTTTGGAAACCTGGCAGTGGTATCATTCATCAAGTATGAGAAAGAGAAAAAATGTTATTTTCATTACTTTTTGTAATTTTATCTTTTATTTAGATTATTCTTGAGAACTATGCCTATCCTGGTTTACTACTCATCGGTACTGATAGTCATACTCCTAACGGTGGTGGTTTAGGTGGACTTTGCATTGGTGTTGGTGGTGCTGATGCTGTTGATGTCATGGCTAATATGCCATGGGAACTTAAGTGCCCAAAAGTAAAAAAGAATAAATTCATCATGAAAGAAAAACATTTTTGTTGTTTTGTTTTTTCAAGGTCATCGGTGTTCGACTTACAGGTCAACTGAACGGATGGACATCACCAAAGGATGTAATTCTCAAACTAGCCGGTATATTAACAGTCAAAGGTGGTACTGGTGCAATCATTGAATATTTCGGTCCTGGTGTAAAATCGATTTCATGCACAGGTAAAAATTACTTTTATTCATTCTCATTTCAAACAAAAAAATATTTTCGTCGATGATTAAGGAATGGGTACAATATGTAACATGGGTGCTGAAATTGGAGCAACAACATCTGTATTTCCGTACAATGATCGCATGGGTGAATATCTCAAAGCAACAAAACGTGACGGTAAACTGAAATATAACTATAATTAATTGGATAGTAACGTTCTTTACTGTTCATTAGATATTGCTGCATTTGCCAATGAATATAAAGATATTCTGTTGACTGCTGATGATGGTGCGAAATATGATCGTATTATTGATATTAATTTATCAGAAGTAAAAACGTCTTTTTTTTTGTTTTCTCATTTTTAATAAGAAGAGAAAGTAATCAATCGTATTTTATTAGCTGGAACCACATGTGAACGGTCCATTTACACCTGATCTTGCACATCCTATTCATAAATTAGGCAAGGAAGCTGAAAAGAATCAATGGCCACTTGAAATTAAAGTTGGTAAGTATAAATTGATATGAAAAAACGTAAATAATATATTATTCTGTATTTAAAATGTATAGGTCTTATCGGTAGTTGTACAAATAGTTCCTATGAAGATATGACACGATCAGCTAGTATTGCACAACAAGCACTTGAGAAGGGTATTAAAGCTAAATCAGCATTTACAGTAACACCAGGTTCAGAACAAATTCGTGCAACCATTGAACGTGATGGAATCGTAAGAGACAAATTTCTTACCGTACGAACAAAGAAAACTTAGGTTTGGTTTTATAGGCCGAAAAACTTCGCGCCATTGGTGGTGTTGTTTTAGCCAATGCTTGTGGTCCATGTATTGGTCAATGGGATCGTCAAGATATAAAAAAGGGCGAAAAAAATACTATCATTTCATCTTACAACCGTAATTTTACTGGACGAAATGACGCAAATCCACAAACACATGCATTTGTTACATCACCTGACCTCGTTACAGCTATGATTTTGAGTGGTGATCTTCGGTTTAATCCATTAACTGATTCTTTAACAGCTGCTGATGGTAGTAAATTTAAATTACAACCACCGAGTGGCGATAATTTACCAGCACAAGGTTTTGATCCTGGTGTTGATACGTATCAAGAACCACCAAAAGATGGTTCATCACTTAAAGTTGACGTTGATCCGAAAAGTAATCGCCTCCAATTACTTGAACCCTTTGAAAAATGGGATGGAAAAGATTTCATTGATTTCCCAGTACTTATTAAAATCAAAGGAAAATGTACAACAGATCATATAAGTGCAGCTGGACCATGGTTGAAATATCGTGGACATTTAGATAATATTTCAAATAATATGTTCATTGCGTATGTATAGTACAACTGATTCAAATTTTGTTTCATGGATATGAAAATACAGTAGTTGTATATATTTGCGAAAGTATTTAGATATGAAAAGATTACATCTCATAGAACGAGATAATCTACCTCATTATGGTAGTCACGTGCTTGTTTCGTTGTCTTTTTTTGTGTTGTTTTTCTTTTATAAATAATGCCTTGAGTAATCGACGATCTTTTCCATTACATGCATTTTATTAGTCGTTTAAGAAAGGAAGTTTGATCAGACATTAACAAGTACGACGTAATTCTGATCGGTAACGTATCCGAATATCTTCTTTTCTACATTTGATAAAAAGATCCATCAACTTGTTGAAAGTCCCATCTCAATGATCTTTTCTTCAAAACAAAAGGCACTCTGACAGTAGAATTTACTATTAATTTTCGATTGTGTATAATGAATAGACTCACTTACAAATCAAAGATATGTAACGAATCTATTCGCACACGAAATCAATATATTCGAATTGCTACAAATTATCTCTTATCTTAGTATTAGTAAGATTCGATTTGAAATAGTACCAAAATCTGATGTACTGATGAAACCGATCGTCTATGTACTCTATAGCATCTGGAGTATGATCACTCGACAGAGTTAGCATAGTCGAAATACCTTCGAATCGTTTTGGTTATTTTTCATACTTCTATAGTAACGAGAAAAGATAACACACTAATAAATCACTTTGAGAATTTTACTGCTACGAATATATCGACTTCGTTTGCATTTTGATTCCATAGAGAAATAGTTCACGCTAGTAATTCTTTGAATGACCATTTTTTTCTAATCAAAATTTATATTTTGCTTATTTAAAAATAGTAATATAATACAAGAAGCAATCGAAATTGAAATCCACAGAGAATAAAGTGAACATCGATCTAGAATGTCTAACGTACGCTTGATTTGATAGTGCAAACGTTTATTTTTAGTGTAGATTCAATGATAATCTTGATTTCAACATTGATTTAATCTCATGTGTTTATCTTTAGAGCTATTAATGAAGAAAATAACGAAGCAAATAATATTAAAAATCGACTTTCAAATGAATGGGGTAAAGTTCCCGATGTAGCTCGTTACTATAAGGTAAACTGGGCGAAAATCTATGAATCTTCGAATAGTTCTCGTTGTATATTTAAAGAGCAAAAACACTCCTTGGGTTGTAATCGGTGATGAAAATTACGGTGAAGGTAGCAGTCGCGAACATGCAGCACTTGAACCAAGACATCTTGGTGGTCGTGCTATTATTGTTAAAAGTTTTGCTCGTATTCACGGTAAGTAGATTCAACGAATTTTTAAAACAGCTGTGCAACCCTAAAGAAATGACATACATTGTTAGAAAGATCAAATTTCACATTTATAAAAATCTGATTCGTTTGCCAAGATTCTGAAGTTGTAATGCTTACATCGAAACATAAATGATTTCCTTTCAATCAACGCATAATCATCAGAATATCTTCAATATATTGTAGAATAATAAGGAATTTTTGTTAATTCGAAAATTGTCCATGATGAGTTGTATAGTAATGCATGTTTGTAAGTTCGAAATAATCTAGCAGTATGATCTAAACCCTTTTCGAAGGAATGACTCTGAGAATAGATGAAGTAATGGGAAACGAAGAAATATTGACGGTTCATTATTTTGAACTTTAAAGCACATATCATCAGTCGACTGTACTCATCTATTTTTCTCATGGATCATAGATCAATAGACTACGTTGAAAGATATCAGAGAATATTATACAAGTCTAGAATGTATCCGAAATATGACTATTAAATTTGAGTGAAAAAAATCTAGATTGAGAACACAATGTTTTGTAAAAATCTTTAGAAAAATCATGTGCCTTATTAATTAACTACTTATTTATTTTATTTAAATATATAGTATTGATCTTGCAGTCTCTCTCTCTCTCTCTCTCTCTAACCCTTGAATCATGAAAGTCACAGGTTTCTTTTTCTTTCCTCACTTGTAAATCAAATACGCACAATCGTTGCATTCTTGAATAGACACGATTTTTGATTCATTATTGATTATTTTAGAAACAAATTTGAAAAAGCAAGGTGTACTTGCTTTGACATTTGAGAATCCAAGTGATTATGATAAGATCAAGCCAGATGATAAAATATCATTGATCGGGCTTGATAAATTAGCACCAGGCGAAGTAAATTTCATATGAATATTAAAACCTGAAAAGATCTACTTGATTTTTTTGTAGCCCGTTGAATGCTGTATTAAACATGCAAATGGTAAAACTCAAACCATTAAACTCAATCATACATTTAATGAACCACAAATTGAATGGTTCAAAGCAGGATCAGCACTTAATGCTATGCGTTCTTATTTTGCATCGCAAAAACAACAGAAGAAAGCATAATTAGGCAAAACAACAACTTGAATAACAATGACGAAACTATGTTCTTCATTGAAATGTTTTTTCAGAACTCTGTCAACACTGAAATATGTAGTTCTTGATATTTTTGAATCCCTAGATAGACTGTGTTTTTTTTTCAAGAAATCTGTATTACGAAAAGACATCACTGTTCGTTTTTAGATTTTCTATTTTTCGTTTTCAAATCTATCAATGGATGCATCATCGCCTTCAACATCAAAAGTTTTACATCAAACTCAATTGCGAAAATATTTCGTTACTGCCAATGATGGACACGAATTAACTACTGTTATTGAACCAAATTCAAAATCATGTAAGCATGACTGTTCAATGAATCAATTGTTTATGTCAGATAATATTTTTCAAAGAAACGCTTTAGAAATGTTCCGTATGAGTCAATTCGATGCGATGACTCTCTTGTCGTATGTTTTCTATCTCAAGCATTAAAATAATGACTTTCAAAGGTCAAAGACTGCTTCTTTGGTAAATTTTTCGATATTCAATATCGTATAGCTACGTTCGAAAAATAATATTGTGTTCAGAACTTGAATTTCGTCGAACAGAAGTTTGTTGATTGTAAAAGAAAACGTACCATTATCAAGAACGAAATCGACGTGTCTGCTTCACATGCAACAAATGCACACTGAATAGAATGTTGCCAGAAAAATAAAACGACTTGGCATTGAATTTCATTTTCTTTTTCTTTTTGTTATAGTGGATATCAGTGCAGCTGAAACAACAGGTAGCGGTAGTGATGATGAAAATATGACACCATCGTGGCATAATGAAACGACAATGACAATTTCGGGAACACCAGAGAAGGCAAAAAAGCCACAGCAAAGAAAAGCTAAATCAATGAAAAAATCATTCATACAAGAAGAAGAGGAAGAAGATGACGAAGAAACTAAAGCTTATAAACAACGACTTAGAAATGTAAGTATAGTGTTGATTATTAAATCAAAATCATTGTGTGTATTTTTCAATTATAGCAACCACGTAAAGTTTACAATGACGATGAACCAAAACTTAAACAGACAATTATTGTAAGTAGAGATTTTTCTAATAGAAAGTATATGAATCTAGAATGAACATTGAGTTATTCTATTGTATTAACAAAACATTTTAGCAATTCATGATTTCTATTAGTAGTCAACGTATGAAGGTTCTCCTATGAGAGTGAGAATAGTATTCATTTATATGATCATAATAGTTTGATCGATTTTTAGAATATTCAAACAGTGCTCGTTCGTTCATCATATTTATTTAAAAATTCATTTTTACTAGAGAAAACAATGTCATAGGAATACATTGTTGATGATTTGACAAGAGACACTTTACTAAACTGTAGAAAACAGTCTTTAAATCTTGGATAATATTTACCTAATAGGATGCTGGACAAAAAATGCTTGATGCTATTATTTGTAAACGTTGTGGTATGGCTTATTTTCCACATTCAGCTGAAGATAAAGTAGCTCATGCAAAATATCATAATTATACAACATCAGCGATACGTTTACGTGTAAGTATTTTAAAATTGAAAAGAAAATTAAAGTTTCTCTTCTACTTTTTTTTTTCAAGAATCTTAAACATCAACATATTTTACAACAATTTCTTGATGGAAGTATTTATATGATTGGCTGTACGTCACCATCAGTTGAACAAAAGAAGGCTGAACATGTTAGAGAATTGATTGATAATGAATTAGGAATAACAACACCATTCAATTGTTTATGGAGTGAAACAAAGGTAAGCAACGTTATCAAGTTAACTAGTATTTTAATCAATCATTGAATTTGTATGTATATCTAGGCATATTTTTACATCGAAGATTCTACGGATATTGTTCTTGGCTATTGTCTTGCAAATATTGTTCATCGAGTAAATTGATGACTATAGATTTACTTTAATGTTTGCTATGTTAAAATAATTCATATTCTTTTTTTTAGGTTCATGTATTAGATTTAAATGATGAGACAAATATTGATACACAAACTGAAATGGATAAAATGCTTTGTGGTATAGCTCGTATATGGGTACATCCTGAACATCGTCGCACTCGTATTGCTACAAAATTACTCGATTGTATTCGGTAACGTTCTCTCTGTATATTTTAACATATGCAATAGTTATTAACATCTCTTCTATAACATAATCGACTGTTACGTTCATTGTTATCTATGAATGATAACTTGAATAATCAACAGACAATAATCAATAAACGTCTTTTTCGAGAGTATCCGTCGTATTATCAGATCATTTTCATTACATGCTATTCGAGAAAAAAGGAAAAGAGAAAAGTTTATTCAACTAATATTGACAAGAAAAATGTTGATAAAAGAACAGAAATTATATCGATAGATAGCTTCATTTATCATGAAATTGAGGTTAAATCTAGAGAGTTGGTAACTTTCCAGATCAATGAGATCCATGCTCTTCGAAATGCTATACTAGTTAGACAAATAATTATATCGGTCGCATTTGATTGGATGTCGAATATCATGCTGCATTCATCTATAGATAGAAGAAATCTTTCTTCTATTATTCAATTGGTATCTCATTCTGCAGTGGAAATCTCCTTTTATTGACCTTTCATCTCTGCGCATAAGATCTTTTTCGTAGATGATTGATACGCTAATTTTATTTCGTCAATTAAAGAAAATTCTATTAATTGACGGCAAATGCTTGCCATTAGAGTTTGTTTATTCTATTAGTCAATTGACAATAATCAAATGAGACGAGATCGATTGTGAAAGAAAGCATCTTAAAAGTACCGCGAAAAAAGTGTTCCCATATCTCGAATGAAATTCGATATTCGACAGAAGATTATTGAACGAGAAGTAAGTTGAAGTAATTCTTTTCTCGACGCTTAATTTGAAGACAAATGACTGCTAATCGTAACTGTCATCAATCAATGCAAGCATACATCTCAAGAAACATTGACATCCTGTACTTCATACACTCAGACTTATCGTACCAACAAATGATCTAATCTTGATAAGAAAAATTAGAGTATTTAATATGGGACGCAACAGACATGCATACATAAATCATAACATAAAATTGAAAAGCCATAATTATTTATTAACGGAAAAGACAAACGAAATTCCCTGTGTATTAAAAATTAATCATGTTTACAGCGACAAAAGTTAATTGAGCGACCGTATGTCCACATTGTTTTCTAAAGAAAAAAAAATGCCAAAATACGATAAAGCTTATTTTTGTAGGCTATTGAACTCTTCTAGGTCCATTCTATTGTATTGCGTATTTAAATCATCTAATAAAATACATTAGACAATAAAACGACGACATTCAAACAAGGACACTCATTTATTATCGCCAATCGATTACACAGCAGTGCATCAAAATAGCTGTCTTGTTACAGTTAATTACACATTATCTCTTCTCTAAATAGAATTTCCTGAGTCATTATACAAAACATTAACTTATTGTCAATCGAATCATATATCATTATCGACAATTAGCGAGAACTTCTTCAATATTGACCTAAACATTTTTGGCATATAGTTTTTATTAACTTGTACTAGAATCTGAAATGAAAACTTTAGTCAGTTAATGACCATGAGCAATAAGCATAGATGAAATTATTATTTTGATTATACAAAAAAGAATTTTGAATGATAATCTTTCTTTTTCTTAGAACAAACTTTTTCTTTGGTATTATTATCAAACGTGCTGATTTGGCTTTTTCGGCACCGACCGATGATGGACGTCAATTTTTCAAGAAATATACACGATCAAATCGTTTATTTATCTATTGAAAAACAAAAGAATAAGATTACAAAGCTGATACGTGTTTACCAATATTGTCAGATAAACAATATTTTGTTGTGCTTCCTTGTTACGTTTTTTTTCTTCTCTGATCTAGATTATGTCGGATATTCTCTTATTTTTTGTTTGTCTAATTGTATATTTACTTACATAAAAATATTTTTTTGCATCTGATAAAATAATACAATGCATTGAGAAATATATATATATATATATATATATAAATTTATCTATATGAAAAATAAAATTCTTTCCATTTAGTCTTTCTTTCCTTTAATTATATACTTACAAATTTGTGTGAATAACATACAAATGCATAATAATATTCATTTCCGTAATATGACACTTGAAGAATATTATCTATAAATGATAATGAATGAACTCATTAAAATTTTTGTATGGTCTCGAAAGAAAATACAATGGCATATTAAGTACATGATGCCTCGAAGCAGATAAAATCTTATGAGAAGAAGATATAAATGGCAACAAAAAAAGCAACAGATCGCTGAAAGAAAATTATTACTATTTGAAAGTCAGGTGACATATTTTCCCTATAGATTTTGATCTAATATGAAACATTGCAGCTGTTGACTATTGTGATTACCATACAACATTGTGTAAATGACACTTTTCTTGTTTTCTATTTTCATGATCTATTGTATGGCTTCTATACTTGTAACAAATCATTACTTCATATCTAACATAGTAAAATTTCTTCAACAACTTCGAATTCTTTTCCTTATTTTTTAATTTTTGATGAGTTCTATATAGAACGTAAAAGAAAAAGAATATGTCGATTGATATAAATGTAATTCTAGATTTCGATCTTTCGCACTTGTTTTTTCTTCAATTCATTCCCAAATAATTTCCAATACAATGGACAATGACAATGGTCGATAAACTCGAACTCAACGATTATCGAAGGTACAGTCAAAGAAACAAAAAAAACAAGAACTCAACGATAAACATCTATGTTATCATAAAGCAAGAAACAAATGTGATTTTCTTTCTATTATCTTTTTCTTTTCTTCTTTGATGAAAGAAAGGCATAAGTACGTATATATGTGCATGATATACTCAGCAGGTGTTTTCTGACTAACTGATCCAATATATGTGCATAAAAGACTACTTGATCATTGACATATGTACAACACTATAGAGAAAACATTTTTTCCGCTTCTATTAAGACAACAAAATGAGCCTTGCGGAACTTCAATCAGTACATTTGCTTTATGCCAAAGAACAAAAACATCGCTTAATACTTTTTCCTAGATTTTCTCAGTCAAATCATCGTGCGATCTCTAGCCAGTAATTATATATATATAGCATCAATACGAAGACTGCCAAATATATATATCTATATGTATATATACATATATATGTACGTATACGTATACATAGATGATTGGTCTTGCTACTTCTTTCAACAGTAGGCTGAATGCGAACGTGAGAAAGCTAACTAATGTTCTTATATAATCCATCTATTCCTTATTTTCTATGGGCTATATGATAAAAAATGAGTAATAAAAGATTGACATCGACTACTTGGTAAATATCACGTGAATGAATAGCAATCCACTTGAGATAAAAATTTTATTATTATTATTATTATTATTACTGAGGTCTGACTCTATTAATAAATTAGTTTTCATTGTTTTTCTTTATCAATCATAATATTAGAGAAAAGATTGATGATTCTTTGTATATTCCATTAGGAATAACTCTATGTTATAAATAAAAAGTTCTTTCTTTCTTTTTTTATCATATTATAGATAAACAAGCGGAACGTTCGCATAGAGTAATGGAATCAAGTTTAACGTCAAGTTTCCTAAAAATTGGTGATACAATAGCTTTATATGCTGAAGGTACCGTTTGTGGATTCATAAGTACACTAGGGTACGTTTATCTATTCATGGATTTCTTGTTTCATATATTTAAAATAAATTTCAATAGTCTTGTCGATGATCGTTGTGTTGTTCAACCTGATGCTGGTGATTTACAAAAGCCTCCAAAAAAATTTCGAGGTAAGAAACAACAATAAAAGACTTTGTTTCAAAAAGATCTTGTTGTTGAATAGATTGCCTTTTCCGTATATGTCCAAGTCATCGATATAGTGCTCAAGCTCAATATTGGAGTGCATTAAAAAGTTCACATCCTAATCGAGACATAAAGAAACTACAAATAGCTGCTGAAACAGAAAAACGTCAAAATGAAGTCGAAAGTCGAAAGCAAACAGGCACGATTATTAAATACGGTGATACGGTTGTACAATTACTTCATATAAAAAGTAATAAATATATAACTGTTAATAAGCGTTTACCAGCTATTTTGGAAAAAAATGCTATGCGCGTATCATTGGACGTTAGTGGAACTGAAGGTTCATGGTTTCAAATCGAACCATATTATAAACTACGAGCAAAAGGAGAACGAGTATATATCATTTACTTATTGATTGATTGATTGATTATTTTTTATTACCAATTAATTATAAATAAACCTTAAAATATTATAGGTCGTTGTGGGTGATAAAGTTGTACTTATGCCTTATAGTGGCGGACAGCCATTACATGTTAGTGAATTAGAATTGCCGGATAATCCTGGTTCAAAAGAAGTATGTAGAATAATAATCTAACAGTTTTGTTTTTATGAATTGAGAGAAAAAAATCAAAAGCGGACCAGTGAAAATTAGAAATTGCTTTTATTTTAGTGTTGCAGTCTTATAAATCTTCACTCGGTATTAATGATACCGCTTAAAAAAATAGAAATTTTATTTTATTTTTTAATTTTGTTTGGAGTGAAATGCAAGATTATAATCTAAATTTTGCATGTGTTTATGATTGCGTTTACTTTGTATTTATTATTTAGATCAATTGTCATTCATATATTATCGTACGTTTGTTGTTGTATCTGTTACCTTATTATTTTATCAAGGCGTAGAAATAATATTCTTTGAGTGCATATAATGTGGTAGCGCTTCATATTTTGCTTTGCAGTAGATCTTTGAGTGATTTTTCATATTTGGATTCATGAGAGATATGAAAAACTAAACAGAGTTTAAAAAAAATTTTTCTTATCAAAGATTTACTTCGAAAGCAAAGTATTATTACCTTTTAAAATTAGTCGAAGCATGCATTCCTTCACAATATATATTATCCCACATGTGTCCATGCACGAAATATCAACATTTTTCGCCTCGCTATTTCATAATCAAATTTTACATTCGGGTTTTTTTTTTCTTCTTCTCTTTTCGAATATTGATATAGGTTAATTCTCATTTGCAAACAAGTTGGAAAATTGTTTTATTTATGTCATGTCATGAATCAACAAATGAAGTATTAAAAAGTGTAAGAATGTTGTTGATTGTCTATAAGTGTTGTCATTGATCTGATTGAATTTAAAACTTAGGGTGATATTGTACGTTTATTTCATGCTGAACAAGAAAAGTTCTTAACCTGTGATAATTATCGAAAAAAAAGTGTTGTCTTTTTACGTGCAACGGGTCGTGCATCAGCGACATCAGCAACATCATCAAATGCCTTATGGGAAGTAGAAGTTGTTCAACAGGATCCATGTCGTGGTGGTGTTGGTCATTGGAGTTCATTATTTCGTTTTAAACACTTAGCTACTGGACAATATCTTGCTGCTGAAGTCGATAATGATCAAACATTTGATGCTACACGACAGAAATTACGTGGTTCTTCAACTACACCAATATTTGCACTTATACCTATTCCACATGCATATGATATAGCATCGATATTTGAACTTGATCCAACAACAATAACACGTAGTGAGGATGCTGTTGCATGGAGTTCGTATGTACGTTTACAGCACATATGTACAAATACATGGGTACATTCGACGAGTATTAAACTAGATCCGGATGATGATAGTGTACGTTTTAAAGTTGGTTGTGCTTTATTGAAAGAAGACAAAGAAGCATTTCAAATAGTACATGTTTCACCAGACGAAGTACGAGATTTAGATTTTGCCAATGATGCTGCACAATATTTTGATGTAACTGTATCAAAATGGGATAAATATGGAATTATGAATATACATGCAAATGAACGAAAGTAAGTGTTTCATTATTCAAAACAGCAAAAACAATCAATAAATTTAACACGAATGATCGAAAATAAAGAAATTGTCCGTAAATATTTATGAGAACGTGTTATGAATCTGTTGACAGAAGATATGAGATCACGTATATATTCAGTGTTTTTTTTCTTTCTTAATTGAAGATATTTGAACAAGAAGAAAAATATGAGTATTACTGTGTTGCTATTCTTGAGTAATTCTATTAATAGTAACTAAAAGATAAATCTTCCACTTTCGACAATCATGCTTTAGATGATTGATTAAAATTGACTTTCTCAAATGTTAAAATTTGATTATAGTTCTGTTGATTGAGTTGCTTCTGAAAAATGTTATAGTTCATTTTGATACGAGAAGTTTCATAGCATAACATGTTCTCTGAACTTTACAGTGTAAATATAAGCATTCCCATGCAATTATGATTGCGTGCACTCATGGCATACTCATATTAATGATATTTTTCTTAAGCAAACATAGTGAGTGAGAAAAGCATCTGCTTTGTGTCATTCAACAACTTGTTAATATCATCAATACTCTTGATGAGTGATGACGGTTCGTTATTGGAAGACTATTGCAAGGATCATCTTTCAGCAATCGTCATGTATTTGAATATCAATGAATTCAATCAACAATCCGACCAAATGAAACATAATTTTTCTCTATAAAACAGTAGCTCATTTATCAAGAACACGAATGATTGTGTAAAACAAATGTGAAATTTTCCACAAGATAATGATATTCCATAGTAAAGAATATAAATAGATCAGCATCAGGAATAATTTGGTGAAGATGGAATTTACGTTTGTAATAATGAAAAATTTTTATCAAAACTTAAATGATTGTCAAGTTAGCTATTAGACACTGTGCTTCGTAAAGAAATAAGTTCAATATAGATCCAAGAAAATATAGAATCCTTGAACAATGTAGTTTTCTTCAAAGAAACTATTAGAATTTTCTTAGTTCACAATGTCGTACTTTATCGATACGATCTTCAATGATTCTTTCTGACTTTTCATAAACTAGATCTTTACAACGTATATGAAAAGACACATGTTATTTTGTTATTTCAATCATACTTTATAATTAGTAGTAATGATAGTTACGTAATTGAAAAGGAAAAAAAACGATCTCATCAAAAACATAGAGCACAACTATTTCTATAAATTGATGCGTATGTCAAAACTCCTCAGTGTATTTGTAAAGAGTTTTTTGTGTCTTACATAAAAGACAAGTATCTTGATTATTGAGTGAAACCACAAGATTAATTGGTTTCGACTGTATTTTATTGATTTTAAATATTTTACGAAAATTTAGTACCTTTTATCAATGAACTATCTCATCAGATTTCATAGTGAGAGTTTATTGGAAGACTTTCTAAAATTCATCAAGTACATTTGATAGATAGCAATGTTAATGATGAAGAATTTTCTTAAAGTAGGAGTTCATATTGTAATATTTATATTTCCAAAGAAGAAAGTTTCTAAAAGCTCAATCATTGCTTCTGTCTGTCAATCAGAAGTTTCTATAGAATAAGATACTTATACATCGTGTTTTTCCTCTCTAAAACAACTTTGCATATCTAAATATTGATGTTGAACTCATTTTAAGTATTTGATGAACATTAAAAAAGAGACATTTGTATCACTCCAGTCTTTCACTTTAGAGTACTACGTTAAACAAGGAAACGCATCACTAAAATTCAAAGTAAAAGACTCTATTTAGAAGATCCATTATTGCAAGTCGTCTAGTACTCTGTAGATCATTTATCAAAACATTATGCCAAAGAGATAACATGAACAAGTGCTAGTCCATCGATGAATGAAATCAGACAATGAATATCGACGTATTTTTTTTTCCATGGAGATACAAATAAACGTTTGACTCGTTATCTCTAGACTAACACAGATAGATACTACTAGAAACAAAACAAAACTCTTGATATTGGATAACTCTATAAAATTTATAAGAACTATCCAAAAGATTTGTTTTCAAACTAAACTGTATATTGTCGTTTTTTTTCTTTTGAATATAATTTCAATTGTTGATTTCAGACAAGCAATATCATTATTAAGTGATATTGTTTATTTTCTTGCTTGTCAAGAAAATAATGGAAGTGATGCATTTGATGTTCAAATCTTGAAACCGAATCGTGAACGACAAAAATTGATTCGTGAACAAAATATACTCAAACAAGTACTTCGTACACATTGTTTTTGTCATTGAATGAAATTAAATTATATGTTCTAGTTATTTCGAATGCTTCGACTATTAAAACCACGCTTAGAATTCGAACGATCAGATATTAAATCAGGAAAAAGTTCAGATTCTACGACATCAACAATAACCACAAGTAATGATCAATACGCATCATTACAACAGCAACAACAACAAGATGCTGATATACGTTATTCAACAATATCATATCAGATGAAAACAATATGTCGTCTTTGCTATCGAATACTTAAACATTGTCAACAAGAGTACAGAAAAAATCAAGTAAAATAACTACTTGGCACATTATTCTCCTAAAACGAATTCTTTTAATGTTTTTCATCAAGGAAACGATAGCAAAAGAATTTTCATTTATGCAATCTCAAATCGGTTATGATATTTTAGCTGAAGATACAATCACCGCCTTATTACATAATAATAAAAAACTATTAGAAAAGCACATTACAGAAAAAGAAATCGATACATTTGTTAGATTATTAAGAGAGAAACGAGATTGCAAGTAAATAATGATTTCAAACACAACAAATCATATGTACTGTTTGTATTTTATTTTTTTTGTTCTCAAGATTTCTTGAATACTTATCAGATTTATGTGTATCAAGTAATCAAGCCATAGCACGAACACAAGAAATGATATGTAAATCAGTATTAGAAAAAAATTCTGATATTTTAATACGAACAAGGTCGGCTATTGATTTGAAAATAATAGTACATTTGTCAATTATCTTCTATTCATTCGTCTATGTAGACTTGAAATCAGACCGTGTGTTGAAGATATGGTATTAGATGATAATATGAGTTCACCAAGTGGTTTTTCTAGTCCCAATATATTACGTGAAGTTATATTATTATGGGATGGAAAATTAGAATCGATTGAATATATGGCTGGTATTATTCGAGATCAAACTACACATCAACGACGAGAAGAATATAGAAATATTCTAGAATATTATAGGTAAACTTAGGAATAACATTTATACGAAAGTCTATTTGAATCATATGTACTCAAAACGATGTGCAAATTCATAGAATTGATATTTGAATCTATCAACAGATGACCTTATTATCTTGGACGAAATTTTGTGTAGTGAATCAATGAATAAATAGCAGTCATCGAACAGAACTACTTTCTAGTGTAACTGCATAATTACGATTTTCAATTCATCACTAAGGGTACACGGACTTTTACGAAAGGATTCATACATGTTTAGTAGATAGACAGATTTCTAGTTATTATAGTTTCCCCTAGATAATTAAAATAGATTCAATAACTTGGATAATGAAGCATGGGAATATTAAATCATCGACATTCAAACTCTCAATTTCAGTGTTCAATCTCTAGATTGAGGTTGGATGAAATTTGAATGAATATGTTTCTCGTTAGAATAATCTTCGGAGAAGTTCACTTGATAATTATTTGTTCAATTTACAAAGTTTTTCGTTCATACTCGAAATTTATCATCACTACAAATTAGATGAATACTCATATCTACTCTACGTTCAAGATAGAATATGAAATAATGAAGATTTTTGTGTACTCAAAAAGTGAGTACACTACTAAAATCGGTCAGTGTGTCCATCCGGCCGTCCGTTTATTCGATAACTCTTCACAATTACATCCGATTGAGTTGAAATTTTGTGCACAGAATTGTCTCATCAATATCTCGGTCGAGTTCGAAGATGAGAAGGATCCGGCAAGAAATGGTTGAGTTATCGAAAAAATTGTCATTTTTCACCAAGCAATCCCTGAGGTGGGGTACAGGGATTTTTTCAAAAAAAACTTTTTTCTCCGAATTATCCACAACTTATGTAAAGTGACTCAGTTTTTAACGCTGATTCCGAACTTGATATTAGTTTTTAACCAAATCGAGCTTTCTAAAAGAACATCGCCAAAAAAAGGTCTCGAAATAAACAAAAACTGCATCCCGAAACTAAATTGTCTAGATATATCTGAGATGATCAGTAGTTTTGGAGTTTCCCAAAAAGGTTTACCAAGATACTTCATCCGTGCACACATTCTAGAATGACTGATTTGTCTCATTCACTTTTTGAAGTACACATAACTCTCGGACATAAGTCCGAAGTTTCCGCATTTATTGTTTTGTTAGTTTCGAATCCCATGATTCCATATTTCATCTATGAATTCGAGTAGAACAAAAAAAATATCAACGTATCTATATGAATTATTCTATCGTAGAACACATTGTATTTAGTGACAAAATATTTTTCATCTATTATCTAGATATCAGCTGAACTTATTTTCTCATATGTGCTTTGATCGACAATATTTAGCTATTGATAATTTATCACCTGAATTAACTATCGAACTCATTTTAACGTAAGTTATTACATTTGATGTTTTGTTGTTCAACATAAGATAAAAAGAAATACCGAACGATTGTTACTTGTCTAGATGTATAAAAAGTGAAAATCTTCCATCAGATTTACGTGCAGGATTTTGTCGTCTCATGATTCATATACATGTTAATCGGGATCCACAAGAAGAAGTAACACGCATCAAATATGCACGACTATGGAATCAAGTTAAATCAACGATATCTATAAATGAGTAATATCATATTGATTATTTTTGTTGTTTTTACAAAGAAAAACATAAACTACAAGTCGTTGATACTTTTTTGGTTTTTTTAGTTACGATCAAATGATGAGTGGATCACTTGAGCCAACAGAAAAGAATGATAATCGATTGAAATTTGAATCGACCATGAAATTCGTTGAAGATTATCTTAATACAGTTGTTGAACAACCGAATTCGTTTGGTGATCGAGAACAAAATAAATTAACATATGAAGTAAAAATGAAAACAAATATTCATGGGTTCCTTCTTGTTTTCTATAAATTTATCTTTTCAGGTTGTTAATCTAGCGCGTCGTTTAGTTTTCTTTGGATTTTATAGTTTTGAAGATTTACTTAAATTAACAAAAACACTTCTCGGCATATTAGATACAAGCAAAACAACAACTAAAACAAAGAGAAAGCCACATTTAGAAAAACGTTTGTTTAATATTAGCATCGAACGATAGAAAGTAAATATTTGTTTTTTTTGTTAATTAGTTTCATCGATGATTGCATCGAAAACGTCAAAATATGAATCTGTCATAACACCAAATTTGTATAATGCAACAGATCCAACTACCGAACAACATGCTGATGCAGCATTTGATGATTTAGCATTTAGAACAAAAATGAATATAATCGCCATTCTTGAATTCATACTTGATATTCGACTTGATTTTCGTATATCTCGTTTGATTTCAATTTTTAAACAAAAATTTGATAGTCTCGGTAGGAATAGAGCAATATATCTTATCGAATCGAATCGAAATTGTTTTGATCTATTTAGAGTCATTATCGAATTCAATTCAAATAGCTGATATCGAATGTATATTTGATTCCAATGAACCGAATCTTGATTTAGACGATGCTAAAGGAAAAATATTTCTCAAAGTATTACTTAATCTTGTTATGCATGATTATCAACCATTAGTATCACGTGCATTATCATTACTTTTTCGACATTTTAATCAACGTAAAGAAACATTACAACATTTAAATCAAGTACAATTACTTGTTAGTGAAACTGATATTGAAAATTATAAACAAATCAAACGAGATCTAGATCAATTGAGATTATTTGTTGAAAAATCAGAATTATGGGTTTATAAAAAGGGTAAAGATGGAACGTTAATGACCGGTGCTGATCATGATAATAACGTTGATAATGAAGATAGAAAATATGAAGAATTAGAAATTAAGGTATAGATAAATATTCGATTGATTGAATCGAGCAAAAATGGAACAGATCGATCGATTAAAATCATCATCGTATACTATTTATATCACTAGATGCTTTCATTCATCATGGAAAATATTCTGCAATCCTTAAAACAAAGAACACAATTTCAAATTCTAACCTTGATGTTTCTCTCTTTGAGTAGTATTTAAGTGTGCCATTTTACCTTTGATAGACACAATTTTTAAAGGCGTTGTCGATAGTTTATTGATTTTTCACTACTCAATGTGGATGAGAAAAGTTCGTTTTTATGTATTGTAGAATAATCAATCCAATGGTCAGTTTCTTGGCTAAGAAGACATCTCTCCTAATATCATCTGTATTAAGTAGCAATTATATCGAAACGAATCCTATTCATATCACACATAAACCTAGTTTAGTAATAAGATTCGAGACTACACAAGATCTTCATAAACGTTGATATTTAATCATCTCGTCAATCCATAGAATCATGTTCGATTTAGTCAAGTGTTTCATCGAAAAGAACAAGAATAGAAGGTTTCGTATCGATTGAAGAACATAGTACATAGATGTTTATTAGGTCTCGTTCAAAAATTCATCTCGCTTAATTTCACGTCAAATCTTATATCTATTCATTAAAGGTAAATAACTCTTTCTATAATTACTCGGTTAGTTACACTGATGAAACAAGTTGCATCTAGGATATAAAAGCTAAATTATATCGAAGATTACTGAGATTATTTTATTGATGTTCATCATCAATTGTATTTGAATCAAAGTATTCGCCAATCTTCTTATTAAAATAACAAGTGAATATATTTAAATCAAATCGATGGTAGATCTGTTCCATATCTGCTAAATATATTTATATAAAATTGATTCGAATGAATTTTGTCTTACTGAAATATGTTTATTTATCATCAAAGAAATTGACAAATCCATCTGGCTTTCATGATACAGATTGGGAAATTTCAAGTCCAATGATAAGTGAAGAATCAGCATTTCGATATACAGCAATTTTTCAGGTTAGTCACTCATATAGTATTCTTTACATGCTCTTGTATTAGATGTAAAATTCAAATCACTTTGCTAACTAATAACTCAATTGTTCTTGATTCGTGAGACATCAAATCTGACTATTAAATTATCATTAGATTCTTTTCTTTCAATACATCTATTTTCACAGGGCATACATAGATATATTGACACGGTAATAGACATTGCATAAATGTGTATCTTCTATACCTTTCATACTTCACTTCTTGTCTTTTTTTCCATTATTTTATATTGAAATTGCTTTGTTAAACTATTTATGGGTGCCAACACACATATGCAAGCAATAGATAGGCATGCTATGTTATTATCTTAGAATCGATTTCGACATGCATGATTTATCTTGTTTTCTTTTTCAATGTCGATCTCACGTTTTCTTTTCAATGAAACTAAAATCCAACGAATTTTAACTTGACAATAATATTTAAGCATGCCATTCTTCTTCATCAGCTTGAGCATGTGTTTTAAATAGAATTCATATTTTGCAAAGTAAATCATGAATAGGATTGAACATGATGTATTTATTTAGATTCTTTCTCGGATGATTAAATTATGTGTTGTTGACAATAATGATGGTAGTTTATATGCACGCGAAAATGAACAACGTCTATTAAGAAATATGGGTGTACATATTGTCGTACTTGATCTATTAAAAATTCCATATGACAAAGTAAAAATACAAATGAAAAAGTTCGTATTGTACAACGGCTTTTTTTTTCTTATTAGGTTGAAGATACTCGAATGAATCATATTATGAAATTAGCTCATAATCTTCTACAGTATTTTTGTTATGACAATGCAATCAATCAAACTAAATTGCACGATCTATATTTTAATGATTATAATCAAATATCTGAGGTACAACAAAAGAAACAAATAATTCTATGTGACAAACAAAAATTTGATTCATAGTTCCGAATCAGAGAAGTTAATCGTTAGATAAATTGATTTTGTATGAAGATGATAGAAGAATAACAACATTGCTGCTCATAAATATATTTGATAGAATGTGTCTTTAACGATAAATTACTTAATACTGATTAATTGAAGACTATTTTTATGCACAGTCCTTGCACTCATCATACAGACTATATGTATATATGTACAGGCATATCTCATACACACATTAGTCGACATATGATTGAATATTTAAACGAAGATAAATAACGGTTAGGAACTTTTTCAGAGTCTTTATGTGACCGAACGTATTGATATCTTGTAGTCAGTCAGCTATAATTGGAATCATGAGCATCATACAGATTTTAACAAGTTATGTATCAACAGAAATAAATTCTTACTGTTACTAAAAAATTTGATTGGAATTGTATCTTTTGATCGAGTGGCGTACTTCTGAGTGAGTCTGTGTCTGGATGTATAAAAACGATGAGGACACTCATCCATTTATAAACCCTCTCTCCTAATGGAACTATGAATTTGAGTCCAATAATGATACATCAATAAAAAGAAAAAATCTCCTCTAGATTGATATGAAATGAATCATTGATAGATTATTTTCTTGTGAGTGACTACATATTGCTGTACATAATATATTTATTTTAATCATTCTCATGGTAATGTTTTTGTTTTCTACTTCTATTAGGAACAAGAAGTCGAAACATGTTGTTACATCTTTCTCAATAATGTTCAACTATGTAAAACAATAACTGAAAAACATGTTCAACATTTTGTTCATTTAATTGAATTACATGGACGAAAAGCGTTATATATAAAATTTCTTCAAACAATCGTTAAAGCTGAAAATCAATATATAAAAAATTGTCAAGATATAATCATGTCTGAAGTAAAAATTTACAAAGAATAAAAAAAAACCCTTTCTCGTCTCTATGAAATAGAATGACTCGATTTTATTTAGTTAGTAACTTCGGATGAAGTGTTAATGTTTTATGAAAAAGGAAGTCTAACTGATCTCGTTGAACGTATGCAATCAGAGAATGAACGTACAAATTCAAATTCATTATTAAATTATCATATTCAACTTGTTCGTCTATTGGCAATGTGTACCGAAGGAAAAAATGCGTCAACAGAAATCAAATGTCATTCGTTAATTGGACTCGATGATCTTGTTTCAATCGTCACACATCCAGATTGTACTTCTGAAGTTTGTTTTCATTGAATCGATTATTAGCTGATTGTCATATCTTGTTTTTATTTTTCAGGTGAAAGATGCTTACATTACATTTCTAAATCACTGTTATATTGATACGGAAGTCGAAATGAAAGAAATCTATAACAGTCAACATATTTATGCATTAATTGAAAAATCCTTTTGTCCAGATATTGAAAAAGTAAGCGTGAATAACGGGAAAACACCATCATGTTGATAGAAAAAGTATTGAATTACTTCGCTATTGTACATATCTGTTCAAATAATGAATATGAGACACTAATCATAGTTTGGAATATCTTATGGTCAGTTTTCATCGCAAATTAGAATTTCAGAAATTCATCGACAAACAATGAAGTTGAAAAAGATAATTTCAGTTCTTGTTCATTCGATTTTTAGAAGCAAATCTTTTTAATAAGTAGTTTTTATTTGTATTACTCTATAGAAATCTTCGAATAATTCTACTATCTAACACAGTTAGTCTTTAATTATGCAAAAGTCGTTGTGATAGTCAGAGAAAGAAACGCTACGTAGAGGAATTTTCGAAACGTATCAATATCACAATGTTTCATGTTTACATATTGGTAAATTACTATAACCTACGATGCAAAAGTATCCATTCAAATGTCAAAGCCTATTGTGTTCGAACAAAAAGTGCTAGAAGCCTAATTTCTTCATTAATGGATAGAGTACAGCTTGTACTTTAAAATGTACATTGAGATTATAATTGAACATGTAGTTTACGATATCAAATCTCAATAATCTTTCAAGCACTGAAATTGACTTGTTAGTAAGGTAAAATTTGAAATTCTTTCATGTCTTGTCAACATGTATTCTTTCAAATGGGTTACACATTCTCAGTATTCATATAGCTTGGATTGAAAACAATCCTTGTGACTTATTAACAATTTGCCAATTAGGTCTATATTGGCGTCAAGTTCAATTTTCTATTTTATATTGTGCCATTTATGAACTCCATGCAGTGACTTTATCTACTGTATTTTACATATTCATGTAGAGTTCGACGTATTCTACATTTTAACATCAGGTTAAATGAATGTTATTCTTGTCCATTGTTAGAACTTTCGTTAAAATTGCAGAATCTACTGACAGTGCTTTTGACACTGATTGCTTAGTACTCTAGATATACAGAAAAACTGGAAACTGATTTTCAGAAAGCCTAGAGTTTGCATATGTCTCTTGCCAGGTTTGAACCCATTATCTTATATTTTAGTCAACAAAATGCAAATTAAAACAAGAAAAAGTGCGAAATAATTTACCTTACTAACAAGTCAATTCCAGTGTTTTGAAAAAACTTGAGATGTGATATCGTAAACTACATGTTCAATTATAATCTCAATGTACATTTTAAAGCACAAGCTGTACTCTATCCATTAATGAAGAAATTAGGCTTCTAGCATTCTCTGTTCGAACACAATAGGCTTTGACATTTGAACGGATACTTTTGCATCGTAGGTTATATCTATGAGATGATGCTATCAGTAACAGATTGATACATAAAAGATATATTTTATGTTTTTCAATTCGTTCCGTTTCTTCGAAGTCTTCTTAAGTAGCTTGAATGGTTAACGAACATATGGGATGGAGCCTATCATATAGTGTTTCTCTAAAATATCATGAATGAAAACAGAAACTCGATTTTTTACGATAGTACCAGGCATTTTGACTTTAACCGACAGCTTAATAGATATGTACAGCTATGAATCTTGTCTATCTGAAGTAGTCAAATTAAACAGGCACGCTCTATTCATATCACGAGGGAATTCATGTTGTACGTTTCTTAGTATAGCAACAGAACCCGATGATATCGACACATCAAATTTCTGTCAACATACAACGATCAGATAAGAGCAGAACATAAAAGTTTCTTACTCTGAACTTGAAAAACGTTTAATGATGTCGTATCTTGCAAAGTCATTATAATGAAAGATATTGGTGAAAAGAAACCTGTGCTCGACTGATGTAATTAGATAAAAAGTGTTTTAAAAAACAAAATTCAACTCGATACTTGAAACCGATCAATAAATCTTTCAGGATTGATAACAATAATAATCCTAGATGTAAACATTGGATCTAGCTGTAGGATTAACATAATTATTAGCTAATGAAATCTTCCTCTTATGAAAATTCTTAAAATAATTCTGTTTATTTCAAATATTTCTAGTTAACAACAAAGACCAATGGTGAATCCTATTTAGAAAAATATATTTTTAATACAGTTATTGAATTAATTACTCAATTTTTCAATTCACCCTTCTTCGAGCAATCATCTGCACCACAAGTATGTAAAACATTGTAGTATTTTCATACATAAATTTATTACTCATACTGTGAATATCCCATTCAAAAGATATATATATATATATATACATGCTTAATATATATTTGATGAGAATCAATTAAACGTGATCACATTAAGCATGATTACTTTTCGGGGAAGCAGTCGATTGTAATTCAATAAAACAATTTTATGGAAGAAAGATTACTCACACACATACGAGACATATGTCTATGTTTGATTTTTATAAATACTTTTAAAATATTCTCTTCTTGTAGATTATGGATAATATTGAAATTCAAGTAAGATCTTAGATTTGACCTTCACATTGAGCTAAATAAGATAACAATATTCTTGATTGCACTCATGCATGTGTATTGTGTTCAAATTCTGGAGTTTTTCTTCTTTTCATATTTTATTTTTGAGATATTAAATTTTATTTCTTGTTTTCTCGCCTATTTCTCAAGCATCGCAATACAACACTGGTATCATTGTATAATCATCTAGTGCGATTGTATGGTTCAACATGGTTAACAACAATTCAACGCGAGCGTGTTGAACGATGTATTCATATAATATCGATGATTGGTAAAATTGTTTCGAGTATTTTATTTTTATTTTTTTCATTTTCTTTTCATTTATCATCAGCTGATCGACGTGGTCTTATTCATCTCTTACGTTCGAGTCAAAGTTCACTCAATGAGATAAATTTGCAATCAAAACGTACGAGTCGTCTTACAGTGTCTGATCGACAACTAAGTAATGATCAATTACTCGAAGCACACGGTCATTCAATAGATATTGAACACAAACGTGTTATTGATGGTTTCGTGGTAATTAGAATTGTCTTCAATTAGAAACGTTCATATGGAATGATCTATTTTTCTAGACATTTCTTACACAAGCCAATTCACGATTGAGTCCATTTGTTCAAGCAGAAATGAGTATTCTCGTAGACGTTATTCGTGCACCTCATGCTCTGTTTGCCGAACGAAATGAATGTCGATTAAAATTTCTCTCTGGAACATTCGTTCATAAGTATGAATTGATTTTTCTTTCGAATTTGTTCTCGAAAAAATTCATTCACTCGAAATAAACAACCTATAGATTGATTCAGCATGCAAAATATCTACTTACACAAACAGATGAAAACTTGTGTTTACGAATAATGCATGCACTAAAATCAATGGTTAAAAGTAACTATGAACTTGATACAATGGTACGTTTTACTATCATCACAACTGTCATGAACAAACACGTTTGATCCTTTTTTTTTCTCCAGGGACAAGGTTTACGATTAAAATTACTTCGACGTTACTTTTCTGATGATACACATTATTTAAAATCTGTTCAGCAAACGTTGAAAGGTACGTTGACACTGTTGAATTGTTACTGACGGAAATATTTGCGTTCGAATCTACCATCCGGCATAGTCTCGTTATTGTTCGATTCTCATTTTCATAATCGAATAATTCCTTTAATACTATGCAATACTAAAAGATTTTCACCACTTATCTGCAATTCTTGAATGTTGTGAGATATATCTAGAATAATCGACATAAAGAAATAATCCGTTTATTTTATTGTTTAGAAGACGATGCTATTGAACGATTACGATCAACACAAAATGAATTAAATAAACAAGGTGCTAGTGATCTTGTTGTTGAATTATTTATCAGTCAATCATCAATAAATATTCTCGAAGAAAGTATTTATTTAGCGATTGCTTTACTTGAAGGTGGAAATACGGAAGTTCAAGTATGAATTTCTATATCGAGTGAAATCCATGAATGTGTTCTTTCGTTTTAGACGAGTATTTTTCGTCGTTTAAATGAATGTGAAATAGCATCAGAAAAATTCTTTCAAGTTTTCTATGATAAGATGAATACAGCTCAAAAAATATTGAAAAGTATGTCATCAATAACAAATGATAATAATATTGAAAATGATGATTTTGATAATGTAACAATGCTTCCATCGAAATCGGATCCTGTTTCAACTATCATAAGTCCAACAATGTACGCCCGAGAATCATCAATCATACCATCAACAGATGATAATATTATTATTATTGATCCTCCATTGAATGCTTCATCCGAACATCAAATGAATATTACTACTAGCAGTATGTAATTGAATGAAGGAAACAACATGAAAACAAATTTCTTCGAATATTGTTCGATAGGTATTACTGAAATTCGACCACCACAAGCATTCGAAGCTACATCCACCACTTATGGTGCATCGACTTCATCAGATAAAAAGAAAGAATCAATAACTGAATCAATTGATATTTTGGATTTTCAGTAAGATTTTCATTAAAAACATATCCGATTGAGTTTTGTTTTTATAATGGTAATCTTCATATTTCAAGATCTCACAAAGATTACGTTTAATTCGAATAAATCCTTTCTTTTGGTTAACATTTTTCTTGAAAACATACTGATAAAAAGATAGTTTCAAGATGAATGCGATCATCATCGATGGTTGCTTTCAACAAATTTAAAAAAATAAATTCACTTAACGCAGAGCATTCCCTGAGGAAAATTTGAAATCGAGTACTTTTAATTGCATGAACTAGACATGTTCCGAAACCAACTCGAAACTCTTAGGTTTTGTGTTGATGTTCTTGGTTTCGGTCTGATTTGAGTTTACTATTTATTTTGCAAAGAAGTAAAACTCAGAATTGTGAAATCTTGATATCAGATTCGAATTCCCGTTCATCAATCTTTATGCGGTCTTTCATTGCTTCCCCAGTAACCTCTTTTGAAAATAATTTGAGCAGTCGTTTTTTCCCGTTACACCATTAACAAGTTATTGATAACGACCCATAACCTTTAGTGGGTAGCGTAACGATTAGGTCACTTCCCATCCTTAGTTAAGACAATTCATTCGGCAAAATTAGAAAATTTCTGTTACTTTGGTATATTTCTTCACGAAGTTAGAGATAATATTTTAAACATTGCCTATCTATCTAATGCTAATCAGCATGTCGAGAATAAACAGCTGGGGCATATAACAGTGACCAGTTCTACATCTAACTCAATAGTACGGCTTGTCCACGTAACGCGCTACTTCGGTGGTGAAGTTTTTGAAAAAAAATTTTTCTGGATGGAACAATTTCGACACATCATCAGATGCAGGTTTTTGCGCTGATTACGAATTTAATATTCTTTCTTGAAAAAAATCCCATTTCAGCTACCAAAACGGCGTTTTAAACTTTTGAAAAATCGTATTTTCAATTTCTCTACGGAGAAACGTTTTTGAAAATGTCTGATTATCACACCATTCGATACAGAATTTAAATGTCTACAAAATAGCGCATTTATTTTTAACTTTCTCTCCTGAAGTCAAATTTTAAATTGTTCTAGATTTTCAAACTTTCTGTACTAATAACGGGGTTCCGCTTCGCCATAGCTGCTTGATTTTTTAAACACAGGTTATATGTAGAGAAAAGACCAATCGCTGTAAAAATTAAATAGATCTGAGCACGTCAAGTTACCTAAAATTGATCGACAAAAAAGAGTGTCACAGCGTTACGTTTTCTGTTCTCACTTTTTATATGAATAACGAGAGTTAGGAGAACATTCTTTTTATCTTTGAAAAGCTCGTTTCATGCTCTACAAACTTGGTTCCAGGACCAATTTATTTGGAGACTGTCGTTTGCAAGGAATTGAAAGATGAGTCAGAGAGTTGTAAATTTAGGGTCCTTCTGTGTCACAGTGTTACGTGCTTATAAACCATTTCTATAAGCTATAGAGTTCAATCAAAAAATATCAAATTTATAGTATATATAGAAGTTGTCGAGCTGCGTCGAATGGCGTCTGAATGAACTTTCTAGTTATCATTGTTCTCCAGATATTTCAAAAAATGATTGCCAAAATGTCACAGCGTTACGCTTGGACAAGCCGAGTAGAACTAAATCCCAAGACCTTTTGTATTCGTAAATGCCTAGCTTTTGAACGTTTGACAAGTAGTCCGCGATTACTTCATAAATCAGAACAATTAACAACTGTTGGAAAAAAGAGATTTGGCCTTTTTCTTTTAAAAAGGCTATAATGAGATTTGTGTACTGAAAAATTAAAAACAAAACCTAACAACCCAAACATTGACAAGATTCTATTCTTTCCAATTACGGAGTAGATTAAGTTTTGTTTTTGTATTTGAACTAGTGAAACTAGTAAATAATCATATTTAGGTCTCAAAATCGTCGCCATAAACTTGCTTTTGAAATTCGTATAATGCAACCAATCTTACGCTTTTTACAATTACTTTGTGAAAATCATAATCCTGAATTTCAAGTAATCGATTTTTGTTTATTTTAATTAATTCTTTAATTTTTATTGATCATTTGACAATTCGTTTAGAATTATCTTCGTATACAAAATAAACATAAAACAAATCATAATCTTGTTTGTGAAACATTAAAATTTCTTGATGCTATTTGTGGTTCCCAAACAGGTTTACTTGGTTTATTAGGAAATTATATTAATGAAGATAATGTTGAATTAATTAATCAAGCATTAATTACATTAACTGAATATTGTCAAGGACCTTGCCATGATAATCAAGATGCCATCGTTAATCATGAATCCAATGGTATTGATATCATTATTGCTATTGTCTTAAATGATATAACACCATTGAATCAAAAGAATTATGATCTTGTACTTGAACTAAAAGTAGATTGAACTATGTCAATTGTCTATACTTCTTGATAAAAATTACTTTGATTTAACTAGGATAATGCATCTAAATTACTTTTGGCTGTCATGGAAAGTCGTGATGATAGTACGAATGCAGAACGTATTCTTAGAAATATTACACCTGTTTCACAACTAGTAAAAACATTGAAGATATTTTCTATTCGAATCAATTTTAGAGAGTGATCTTTTGTCTTGTTTTTAAATATTTAGCTTGATGTTGGTTGTCAAATCTATGCTCGTGGAAAACAGCAAGATATGGAGAGTAGAGAAACTGAAAACGAAGAAACATCACGTGATGAAGAAGTACATGATGATGCTGATAATGTAGCGCAAACTGTTGGTCATAATATGTACATTCTTACGTATCAAGTATATGTCAAACATCTATACGTACATAGTATCAGTTCAATTGATTTCTCGTTCTATTTCAATATGTAGCTTTCTCGTCATAATCGTGAACTTGAAATTTTAATGAAGAATCGAACGTTGAATGATGAAGCTCTATCTTATTATCATAATCATACAGCTGAAATTGAAATTATTCGACATGATCGATCAATAGAACCAAGTAATAATATCGTGTGGTAGTTCATGTTGTTACTTAGTTTCATTTATTTAGTTGTATTTCCTGTTCCCCAATTATGTGAATTTTTAACCAATGAAAAAAAACAAAAAGTTTTTTTAACATGTGAACAAGATGAACAAGGTTCTAAAGTAAAAGATTTCTTCGAAAAATTTGCTGAAATATTCGAAGAAATGAAATGGCAACGAAAACTAAGACATCAGCCAACATTGTATTGGTTTTCGTCACAAATGTCTCTCTGGAGTGATGTAGCTTTTAATTTTGCTGTGTTAATAAATATACTCGTCGCCGTCTTCTATCCATTCAATAAAGGTCTTAAAGGTAAAACATTTGAAACGAACACATTCATCAAGTTTACCACAGTTGACTTTGTTCTTCTTTTTCTTTTAATAAGATCTTGATTCTCGTGCTTCGGCAGCTATTTGGAGTGTATTATTAATTACTTTCATTGCTATTTTATTCAAACCGAATGCTGCATCAATGCGTATGTTTTTTATTGCCGGTATACTAAGATCGATTTATTCCGTCGGTCTTGGACCTACGCTATGGTTAATGGGAGCAATACAAGTACGATAATTTCATTTTATTTTTCAATATATTGTTTTTGTTTTTAGGTAATTAACAAAGGAATATTTTTAGTTAGTTTCATGGGCAATAATGGCACATTTTCAAAGTCACGTTTTGAAAATTTAACTAATTTTCAACTTGTCTATCATGTTGGATATTTAATACTTTGTGTGCTTGGATTATGTCTTCATGAATTTTTTTATAGTTTATTAGTAAGTAAAGTATCTATATACATATATTTGAAGCTTATTGTACATGTCTGTTCATGTTAGTCGGTAGAACATGCGTTCTATAAAAATGATTCGAGATCCATGAAAGAAGGAAAATTTTGGCCTAACTAGTCAGTATTAAATAAACATCGGAGAAATACACTTCTAATAAATCGAGTCACCCGGTGAATGATTTCATTAGTAGAAATTTTCATTTCAACAAATTCTAAACATATGACAATTGGATTGATGTCCTGGTGAATGAAAATAGATTACTGAGCTTTATCCATTCATCAAATTGAATTATGTAACACTAATTTACTAATTGAGTTTAAATGGAAAGAAAAGAAGCAGGCCATAATCTGAAACTGGACAATTTTCAATACATCATATTAGAGACTACGAAAATTGTCGACTCGATTAATCATTCTCTATTCGTTATTTTTTTTCAAAATTTATAGAAATATCTTCTGTTTTATCGTTCGACTTATAGATATCTCAGTATTCGTTATCGATCCCTTAACATTTTTCGTTCGTGAGATATAGGAATTTCATCTAATTTAAAAACTAACAATATTTTAGTTCGAATTATTTTTCATTATAAATGTTTGATGTTGTGTATCGTATTTGTTCTCTTAGTTACTTGATGTTGTCTATCGTGAAGATACTTTGTGGAATGTCATTCAATGTGTTGTACGCAATGCTAAATCAGTTATATTAACAGCTGTATTTGCTGTTATTATTATTTACTTATTTGCTATATGTGGTTATTTGTTCATCCAAGATGATTTTCTCATGGAAGTTAGCACGAAAACATTTTCGACCGATGATGAAACTTTGAATGTTACATTGAATAATAAAACTGATTTATTAAGTAAGTAGAACCGAATGAATTAAAAAACAACACAGTTTAACTTTTTATTTTTCATTATACTTTGATTGCTTTTCATTTGTTTGAATCATGTTTAAATTTTCTAAAAAAAAAAAAACTTATTATATGGATCTTTATTTTTCCAGTTACTCGATATCATTTTTCGAGATTCAACATTACTTCATGTAACAAAATCAGTAACACGGAATGGAAAATCAATTATGTTAACGATGACATTAGCCCTTATACTTATATACCATTTTTCACTGTTGGGCTTTCTATTTTTTCGTAATGATTTTTTAACAAATATTCAACAAAGAAAAAATTCTTTTCCATTTCAACATGCGAATCATTACATTAAAACAACGATTTTGACCAGTATGTCATATATTCGTTGTCTCGTATTCTTCTTTACTCAGTCTTTGTTGTTGTTATTCTCTATTTCAAATCGATTCTAATAGAATATCTCTGTCGTTTAGCTACAATCATTCCAAATATTAATAAAAATGCATTTTGTACAAAAGACAATTGTACTGATGATACATTAACCGGTCCTATACATCCTATTACTCAAGCATCAACAGTATTATCAGAAGACGATACAGAGAATGAAGATGTCGAACGTGCTTGTGATACATTATTTATGTGCATTGTAACAACACTTAATAAAGGATTACGAAATGGTGGTGGCATAGGCGACGTATTAAGACAACCATCGAGTCGTGTAAGTTATCTTTTTTCTTTCATACGATTGAAACATTTTAACTATGGAAGAAAATCGTTGTAACTATTTACTCTCTCGATTTCAACAACTTACAAGAATTGTGTAATATCCAGAAGAAAAATATCCTTGAAATTTGAACGCACTAGTTGAAATGATTCCACTCAAAACATCTATATCGATGGATATCTGTCGGCATGATGCTTCGATCCTATTGATATTTGAAATCACACTGAACAAATTAATAAAAGCTTCTGATATTGAATCGTAGTCATCTGATGTTTTGTTGCCTATTTCTTTACTCCTTGTCTATAGTAAATGAAAGATATCGGTAGTAAATCGACGCTTCTCACTAGGAGATAAACTAATATTGGTTATGAATTATCAAACCATGGATAAGAATCAGTTTACTAGAAATTCTAGTATAACACAAGACAATACAGAGGACCATTCTTCTTTTCATTAAGATTCAAACTTATCATCAATCTATTTTGAGGAATAGTATTAATTCTCTCTTTTAACAATAGGATAAGTCCTTTTTCGTTTTCCTCTTATTAAATTTGTCTAGTTAACTGATGAACGTACGACTACAAATGTCATATTGAAAATAAAGAAATATTTCAAGACAATTGAGCTTCTCAAAGAGTATCGGAAGAAGTGTTTTACAAGAATTGCTTATTAAAATTTCAGTGTTGCATGAAGATAAAATGATTGAATCAGTCATACTTGATTGTAGAAAAAACTATATGTATAATTCTTTTCTAGGAACCATTGTATTTCTTTCGTGTTATATATGATATGATGTTCTTCTTTATTGTTATAATTATAACTTTGAATTTAATTTTTGGTGTTATAATTGATAATTTTGCTGATTTACGTACAGAAAAACAAAGAAATGATGAAATACTTCGTAATACATGTTTTATTTGCGGTATTGAAAAAAAAACACAGCTACGAAGAACAATGACACTATGATACAACATATTTTTCTTCTTTCAGGACTTGATCGTAAATCATTCGATAATAAACATGTAACATTTGAAGATCACATACGTAAAGTTCATAATATGTGGAATTATGTGTGTTTCATGGTTTTAATTCATGTTAAAGATCCAACAGAATATACGGGTCCTGAAAGTTATGTTCATGAAATGATCGAAGTTCGTTGAAATTTATGATTTGAAATGTAAAAGAAGTATCTATGCTTCGGTTTCCTTTTTTTTGCTTCGTAGAAGAATAATCTTGATTGGTTTCCAAGAATGCGAACAAGTAGTTTAGATACTCAAGAAGATAAAACTAAAGAAGATCAAGATAATCGAATATTAAGAATACAAATGGAATATGCGAATCAAGCAATCAAGACATTGGCTACAGAATTAGCTGAATTACAAAAACTAGTAGACAAGATACTTTTTTCTTTTCAATTTTATTCGATTTCATACTTTAGGTAACAGAATCTCGGACGCAAAAACATCGCATGAATTTTCTACCTAATTCGTCATTACCGGCGCCATTAAATTCATAATTTATTTTTAATTCTTATTCAATCGTGAATCGTTTTTAATATAAAACTCTGTTTTCTTGTTTTTCTTTTCTTTTCTTCTCTTATCATTGATAGATTTGTTCATGAATGATAATTGTACCTTTAAAGAGAATTTATTCCTTTGTTTTTTCTTTTCTTTTTATATAAAAGTTGTCCTTGGCATAAGATATTCAATTGTGAGATAACAAACAAATCGAACACTTTTTTTTTCAATGTGATTATGAGTATTTCGAACTTTTAAAATACTGCCTTGTCTGAAATTTTTTACTTTGTTATTTTCGTTCTTCAAGCCTTAAAAGAAATGAAAAAATTATAAGTAATAATCCATACGCAGCTTGCTTTTTTTCTTAGCTTTGAAAACTTGCTACTTGGTTTTATTTGATTTATGAATGCTTTCTCTTCTTTTTCTAATATAGAGTATTACTTCATGGATTCTCTTTCTTGTTAATATTAAATTTAATAAAAATATAACGGAGAGAAAATGTTTTTTTATTTCTCTACAGTCAACCTAGCACATTTATTTAGCAGTAGAATACCTTCTTTGTCAAACATCGACAGATGGCTTTTTCTTAAATACACAAAATGTGACATTACAACACATTTCTTTTTATTTTTACACCTTGTTAGATACAACTCAAAGAAGTTGACGGAAAATATCAGTCTTGCGAACAGTTCATCTTTCAATCGAAACTCTTTTCTTTCGGATTTTAAAGAATTTCATATGTACCAATAATTATAAAAATTTTCTATCCCTAGATCTCATACGAAACCATAGTTTTTGTTTCAGAAATCTAAACTATTCGATTTTATGATTTGCACATAACCAAAATATTCTTTTCAATATCGACCATGTGTTTTCAATGATAGTATATAACAATTATGTTTCTAGAGAAGAAAAAAAGTACGATTGAAGACTATCAAAACACTTTTAAGCGAAAAATTTTAAAAAAAAACAACATTATTCCCTGTTGATATGTCGAGATCTTTCTACATGAATAAAATTATGAGTGAGTACAACATTAATTTCGTATTACGTGCGTCATACTCTTCAACAGTATTGACACAAAATGTGAGTTGCTCTGAAGTTGTCTCAAATATTCAAATTCATTCAAAAATCTATGTCAAAAAAAAGAGAAAAATATATATATTGAAGACATTTCTCTGTTACTATTTTAGATGGTTCATTATATCTCTTTTTTCATAGCTTTTTGCTTGATACATTCCATTGAAACAACAATAGGACCTGGTAGTCGAAAATCGTCTACTCGTCCGACAGAAAAAGTAACATCTACAACATCTCCGTCGACACCTCCACCACCTTCACCATCGTATAAACCATTACCACCAGCAAAAACCAATGTCCTTCAACGCAATCTTGTCGAAGAAACTACTAATGCTCAATCGATTCTTGATCATCATCAATCATATTGTTCAACATGTTTAGAAACTCGAGAGTTTAAAAATCCAACCCTCGTCTATGTAACACCGTGGAATGCACAAGGTTATGATATAGCAAAAACATTTACAAAAAAATTTGATTATATTTCACCGGTATGGCTTAGTGTAATACGAACAGGTTTGGAAAAGTATGCTATTGAAGGTGCACATGATATTGATCATAAATGGGTGGGAATATTAAAAGAAAACAATCCTAAGGTACACATTGTACCACGATTAATATTCGAAAAATGGTCCGTCGATGATGTACATGCTTTATTTCAATCAGAAACTGAAAAACAACAGTTATCATCAACATTGGCGAACTTTCTCAATGAGAATACGGCATTATTTGATGGTTATGTTATTGAAATCCTTGTACAATTTCGTGGTGCATCAAAACCAACACTTAATCATATAATTAGTGATATTGCTGAGCATGTACATCAAATAGAAAATAATGGAAACAAGAAGGAACTTATTCTAGCTGTACCACCATATGAAGAATTATTTGATAAAAATGATTTCGAAATGTTATATGAGCACTTAGATGGATTTAGTGTTATGACATATGATTTTCCTAATAGAGAACCAGGACCAGTTGCACCACTAGGTATATTTCAATTTAATAGTGAAACATATACTATACATAGAATAGATATCTGATAGGAGATGTCCTCAATGTGAGTTTGATATAAATCTATAGAAATGATCCATCGAAGTGAACACTCTCATTTGATATACTCGAATAAGCATAGTCGAGAGTTTGAAAGAAGCATTGTTTTAAAAACATTTTCCCTGATCCAACAAGCAAACATTAGGGTGAAATTCAATGGCGAGGACCTTTTCAAACTTGTAATGGTGCAAACTTAATGCACTGGTTTCCTATGAATACCATTGCTATGATTTTCGATAAGATGAGCGCCCACTTTTGCTACTTTCATAAAGAATTGTAAATTATAAAAATGAAGACATTATAAAAATTCATCAGGTTTTCCACAACTTAATACTCTGATTATTATAGTTATATGTATTCTTCATTTAGTTCCAATCTTGAACTGAAAATCTTGATTGGCTCATGTCAGTCAGATGTCTAAAAATTGATCTGATCCTACGAAATGATGTAGGTTTTCAGAAAATTTCTTGATTGAATATCATGAAAATAAGTAAAAAATTGATCGGAAGCATTAAAAGATTGCATAAAAGCCAATAAACCCTTGAATGCAATTTAATAAAATAATCAAAATTCATCATACTTGATTGGTCCAAGGGACGTCATAGAAAATGAACGATCTTTTTCTCTTGAAAGTACAAGTTTAGATAAAGAACATATCCGAATCCCTTTTCTTACACATTAGTCTTTGCTACTAATATCTTAACATAGGCCTTGAGAAACGATTCAATGAAATATTGAATATCTCTCAGATCAATCATACTGTAGGACTGCAAATTTTTACTCAAAATCCTCTGAAGCAGATCAATTGTACCCAACTAATTGAATGTCTCACATTCGTAATTGGATTTTAGGAATATGCTGACCTTTGCAAGATAACAGCACGAAGTCTCCTATCAGTTATTCTTTCCTATAATATCGAGTTCTGCTCCTAATCATGGTTTCTTCAATCTTTAAAATACTTGAAAAGAATGACGAGAATCTTATAATAAAGTTCATTTTACTTTTTCTAATCAATCTTTTACAGTAATTTTTTTCACATTTGAATTACTAGATAACTGTATGATTTATGAGATAATTAATGTTGCTAGGCAAATTCGTTGCTGGACTGCTCGTCGCATTGTAATCAGATTAATAGGAAGTCTTTTATGTATCTTTTCTTGATTGGTCTAAGTAAAATATAATTCGTTCATTGAATAGACGAGCGGATTGTGAGAACTATGTTAATTTTGAATAACGAATAATTCAAAAGTATTTTGAAAAGTGAAAGGAAAAAAGTAATAATAAGAATGAATTCAAACAATGATGAGAAACACTGTAAATGCGAGAAAACATATTTATTTGCTCTGTCGATATGTGAAGAGTACGATCAATACATTTTCAAACGAGAATGAGAAGTCGATTCTTGTTTATGAAGGTTATATTTATAGTTTCGAGTGAAATACTGATGTGAAATGAATTTTTCGATGTCAGAATAGAGATTGCGATGGAAAATTTACAATAAGTAAATTGTATTCTTCATTTCACTTTTAATTGTTGTGTTGTTTATTGATGAGTGTGCTATTGTTAGCCTCTACATTAGTTTCATCGCAATCGATCATGTGAGTGGCGAACTGTCTAGGCGTCAAAATGTTCTTGCAACGAATTGTCTAGTCAGCCAAAATAATAGAGCAGTCATGACTTATATTTGAATTAATCCTCTGACCGCAACATTATAATAGAAACATGGTCTGTCGGCCTTTGATCATAATACTTTAATGCGTAGGATTTTATTCTTATGATCATAGAAGTCTTTTGTTGTATTTTCCGTTCTTTTTCTACCTCCGCAATGCGAATAGATTTCATTCCAGAGTTAGTCGTCTGAAAATAGCAATGGTATCAGACAGAAGCACCGCATGCTAATTAAAATGAAACTATGAACCCTAAAGTTCGTGTGCACTATTACAGTCCGTCAATCTAAGAAACATGTTTACCACAATAGTGCATAAATATTGATCGAATTTTTCATATTCCTTTTGTTTTTGCTTTGTTAAAGAATGGGTCAAAGTGACCATGGAAAAATTTTCCATGCCCGAAAGTGAAAGTTCAATCAAAGTATTTCTTGGTCTTAACTTTTATGGATATCGTTATGATCAAGTTGATTCATCAGCTAAAAAAGAGCAACAACAATATTCAATGAAATCTATCATCGGCCGTGATTACATCGATTTTCTTAGAAAATCTGTTGCAAAATCAATGATTGTTTATGATCCACGTACACATGAACATGCCACAGTTGCATATGGTCGTCCAACAAAACAACAACAACATCCTTTACCAGAAACGATCATTTTCTATCCGACTTTAAAATCGATTTATAAACGATTAGAACTAGCAACTAAACTCAACGTTGGAGTTGCTATTTGGGATGGTGGTCAAGGTCTTGACTACTTCTATGACTTATTGTGATAATCTACTTTGATACATTGTTAGCCTTTTTTTTCCTATTAATTGTCATGCTTATGATTATTCAATTTCTTTTTTTGTTTTTCGGCTGTAGATTTTGATTCTTTTTGATTCATAAAGATAATGAACTTTGCTTAATGGTAGGACAATTCATTGATACGTTTTGGCGAAAGTCATTCATTGGCGATTTACGCCGAGCTAGAAAACTCTCTAATGATGATACCCAATGGACTATATCATGGAATGGTAAAATTCATCAATTTCAATTTGTTTGGATACAAGGACTTTGTGTCAAGGTGGGTTATCGTACAACAGTCCTCTTTTGTTTGTTAACATTGAATATCAGTTGAATCCGTTTGCTATGATGAAAAAATTATATTTCTATGAAAAACACGTAACTTGACATACATTGGATTGAATCTAGTCGATAATAACATAAAGTCTTGTACATATGAATCGACTTGTAATCTATTTTATATATAGATTGACAAAATTGCTGATGTAATGATAATCGAAGATGCTACAGGTCAAGCTGAAATACAAAATTGTTCTCGTATTCCAGATGTATGGTCAACAAATGAAGGTATAAATTTAACAGATGATGATAGTTATGAGATTCTTATGATGAAGATAACAATTATTAATTCAGATCGTATTTTAATATTTTTCTTATTAAAACATTATCTACTAGAAAAAGACTAAGAAAAAGTTTTTATTTTAAACGTTAAGTGATTGATTTTAACATCTTCACTTTGGAAGTAGATGAATATCGGCCAAATTAATATGCATTTAATCTATAGATGCTATTGAATAGATCACCAGAGAATTATCATTCATGATACCTGTATAATGAAAATTTGATGAGAAGTATAATTAAAATTAAAGCACGCACGAAGACTTCATTGTTATTGAAGAATGACGTACATATTGATGAAATACGTGACCAAGGCTACACAAAATTGTGCTCATCTTTGGTTTTTCTATGAAAATGAATTAACTAATATATGCATACTTAACCTTGAATATTCTTTCGTTCACGTCAAACGCTATGAGATAAATCATGTAGGCGGATTTTCCATAAAAACGAACACGACGACTCGTATACTCTGTAAAAACAGTTGAACAACAGTATCCTTGACATAGTTTTCAATTAGTCCCATGTTGAAAAAGAATCAGAAATACGAATCGATTTTCCATCTGCTCAATCGGAATAATCTAATTTAAAATAGAAAATATCGTAGTTAATCGTATTCATTTCAAGTCTGATTTATCACATTTTAATCACACCCTCAATTCAATGCTTTGTAGAAATTTATTTCTTAACTTAAATTATAGAAATGTTCTGATGCAATGTTTACGTTCAACTTGTATTGTCGCAATTGTGTTAAGAATAATCAAAGTTGGATTCAATTTTTTTATCTAACAACTTAGTATTGATTCTGATTAGGACTAAACACGGTCGAACTTTAGTGTCAATGAAAATCATAGCGAACAAGTCATTAGAATAATAGCATAGCCAAATAGTTTGTGAATAAGTCACGATGTAAATATGTGCATCTTAATATGAAATGCACTTGGGTCATTAACATCCTCCAAAAATAGTATAGTCAAATTGATTCGTATGATACTTTGTCATAGGCAGACAGTATTTGATTAGTGTTGTATTTGGTTAATCATTTTAAAGATTCTTTTAAGTTTTTTAATATTTTGTTTCGCTCATCTACATGTACGTCATAGACTGATTTTATATCTATAATGATTCATTGAATATACATGTTACCGTTCGAATGACATGGCAAACTTGCAAGATAATTTATTTTTTGACTAAGTATTTGCATACAGACCTTTACTTTAATGTTGATACACTTTACAAGAAAGAAAATGAAATTTAATTTACTTAACAAATATATATTTTCTAGGGCATTACACAATGATTGCTGGCAAATTACTTAATGCAACGATTTCAGATCGTATTGTAGTCAGTGCATACAAAATTCAATCTTTTAAAAATTCAACTAAAAATGAACTGACTTGGCCATTCGAAGTAGTTGACATTAGTCAACGTGTTTATCATTAGATTTGACGAAGAAAATAGTGGAAATCTACAGGAAAACAAAACATTAAACATTGTCTCCTCTCGATCCATCGAAATAGATGAAGATTTCGGTTTCAAATAGTAGTACCATTTGAACTCAGCTTTTCTTTTTATTCTAAGAACTGTGTAAATAAGCATAAATGCTAATGATCTAAAGAAGTTCATTTGAAGTTATTGACATGAAGAAAAAGTACAAGTACCCTTCACTTCAAAGCAAATTTGACTTTTCACTAAGAACAATTTTCAAAAGTGTATCATACAAAACTTCGTGATAAATATTACGTTTCTGTGCATAGAAGAATGTATGGAGACAAGTTTTTATAAATGTTGATCTGTGAATCAAATAACAAAAGATACATAATATTAAAATTTCTTATCGGCAATATATCACATAAGCGCGTACGAAATATCAATTTTTCAAGGTTGCATACTCAATATAATCCAACTGTTGTCTTTCATACAAGAATCAATTGAAAAGATTTATTTTCATCATATATACATATCAGAATAACAGATTTCATACAATGACTTCATTTCGTTCATTCATTGAAGACATAAAAAATTATTCTCAAATCTTACAGAATAATTTCGGATTGTTCTAATTTAAAAATAACTCACGAGAAAGACTGTAATTAAGTTAATTATATTATAATTGATAAAGGTTTTTTTCTAGCATGCATAAAATTACTAATAGGTAAAAATGATCTCTAGATTTCAATGAATCAAAGAGAAGATACTGGATTTTTTTATCAAAACATTATTTATTGTCCGTTCTGAATAGTTTCTATTTTTTTCGTACAATAGATTAAATATTTCCATACATACAAAAAATAAACAAACAACTTAAACAATTATAGAATCATCGAAGATATAGACCGAATCTTGTTGCCGGAATATGATGTTTTAAATTAGGCTTCCAACCTTCACTGTAAGCTTTTCGAAGTAAATCAATTAGTTGTTGTCGATTTTGTGATGTATTCATAAGTATTGATCGTTGTTGATTGCTTATTTCTTCCTCAGATTCATCTTCATTACTATCGAATGTATCAACTGTATTTCTAAGTGGATATTCTTGTTCTAAAACATAAGTTAAATCGTAGTCTTTCAAAAGCACAACAAATTTCTATATTTACCGGCGTATTCATCAGAATCAAGTTCTTCCATAGAGTAAACTTTAGTAGAAGTGAATGTAAGTATCAGTAGAAGTAAGATAAAGAATTGCAAAATATATGAATGAAACATGTTTATGAATTCTTAAAATAAAAATAAAAATCTTGGAATTATCTGAAATATTGATTTCAGTACACTATATTAATAGTAAGCTCGATAAGACTCGTTTGTCATTTGAGATACCGATATGTGCTGACGTAGTTGCTATACATGAATCAGTATGGTCAACAACGAAACGCCTACTTTCATCTCTAATAAGTAACTAAAGTAACTTCAATGTTCTCTCAAAAAAATATTTGCCATGGGTTTCCTTTTCAATCGATCTACGTTAGAATGAAAGAAAAATGACACACCATAATCGTGACATGAAAGAGGATAGAAGGAAAGTGGTTATTCGCATCGTCATACTCATAACAATTATTGCTAAATCCATGTACACATGAAATTTCATTAATGTATTCAAACGAAAATCCAAAGAGTCAACTCGCAAATCATAAGGCATATTTCAATAAAAAATAATCTTCTCTGACTGAATTATTCGCATATGTTTTTATGACTCTGAACGATATTTACGTTCAAGATGTTTTGTTATTTTCTTCAAAAATAATCGTTACATGGGTAAATATATATATATGTTTTCTTATTAGAAATGACTTTTTCCCATTTGAGATATATAATACGCTTGTAAAATCTTAAATGAACTACTAAGTTAGCTGTAAAATTTATCGAACGTGTAGTTCATGATATTGTCACACTATACTCAAGTTCTAATCCCAAGACTCGTATGCAAAAATTTGTGAAAATACATGTGTTGACATCGATTCTTATTATATAATGATTAGCCATTATATTCTACTATTTACATGTCTATTAAAATATGAGAATCTTCTAACTGATTGAATATCATGAATATAAAACGATTTAAATGTAACTTACAATGTTGAATATGAATTCGACCAAGTTATTAGTGACAACAGAAATAGACGGATTGTTGGGATACGTATGATTTTTTTCAAGGAATGATTTATTCACAAATCAGAATAACAAATAGGAGAGATCAGATAGAAGATGCAAATTGTATACGGTTCAATAAATCATCTTACTTTTTTATTAAAAAAAGAGAAACAACCTAACAATACACAAAGAACAGATGAATTAAATATCAAAAGAAACGACTCTCTTGCTTCGTTCCTTTTCTTTCCTTTTCTTAACTAATGAGATATAAAACCTCCTCTCTCATTAAAACTCTCACATGAGCATAGTTTATGTCAAATTAAGTATATTTTATTTGATATGTGAACGACCATTTGATATGAAAAGATTGTTAAAAGATTTAAATATTATTAACATTATTACGATAATTTTTTTTCCAAACTTTATTTCTAATATGAAAATTTAACTTAAGCAAACATTACAGAGTACAATTATTTTTATTTTGAAAAGATCAAAAGAATATCTTAAGAAATTCAGTTGATTAAATTCTTAAAAGTAACAAGTTAATGTAATACTTACAAAATATGACTGTGGGCAAACTGTTTAATATTCTATTGTGATATTAATGTCATTTCTATTTCGATAGAAAATAAACAAAAAGACTATAGGCCGTGCCTATGTTCGTCCTGGTAAATCTGAGTTAAAAGACAACAAGCGTTGAAGTCAAAAACGAAAATTTCTACACATGACAGACTATTGAATTATAATAGATTCAACAATAAATTTCAATATTTAGAGCAGTTAGTAATAATGGGTCACGGATAATAATCTCATTATGTATAGTTAACTATTGTTAAAGAAGTATCACTTTCTATTCAAGATTTTTGAATTAATTAGAAGAATATAAGTAGTCGAATTGAATCATTTTTTAAAAGTATATAATTACAAGTTGACATCAAAGTTTGTTAATCTTCATTACGTAGGTTTAAAGTCATTGCTGATTACTTCTGTCAACATGAAGTATAGTATCAAATCATTTGGAGATTGTTAATGCAGGATGCAAAAAATAGTGAATTGATAAGTCTCATAGATGATAAATGTCGACAATTAGATTTATAGAAATGAATTTCAAGAAACAAAAAAAAAGCAATTTCAATGATAATTGTACATTGTGCGTTTATAAATATATGATGGAATAGGAAAACTTGTTATACGAGATAAAAATTAAAAACAAAGTGCATTCAATTAAACTTGTATCATATGAAAATTGTTCCAACGTTTGCATGTGAAGAAGGTGAGAATCATAAAATGAATAAAGAATTATTTATGTTATCTGTCAAGAAAGAATCTATGAGAAATGAGATTCATTTAATGATATATTTTTTTTTTGAATTTAGATTAGTTTAATTGTTTGATTTGAATAACTTCCGAAGAATAAAATTATTGTTGTTTTGATATCGATTCCATTAGGACTATTCGAGTTTTGTTTCGTCATACAAATTATTTATAGTACCATTAATATAGAAAAGTAATGCTTCTATGTTAGATAAAGTTAGTTTTATTTGTTCATGTTTTTTTATCTAGTAACTAATTAATCATATTTAGAGCGTTCATTAATAATTGAAAAAACTAATTAGTCGGATTATTTTATTTCTTTGTTCTTGAATCTTCAATCTCATCTAAAATATCAAATACTCAATTTGTGCGATTAGAATACATTCTCTATAGCATACCGCATTGTGGCATGTGATCATCATCTTGTCGTGTTCCATTAACTTCAATGCCATGTTTATCGACACACCAGCATTGTCTTGGTGTATCTGTATTACATTGTCTTGCTGCATAATACCCATTTGCATTACATCGAGGTCGAAATACACCTTCCATTGATTTATTCCAAAATGCTTTATCCAAATTCTCATTGTGTAATTCACAAGGTAGAACTAGGTTAACAATAAGAAATAGAAACAGAATCGTTCATATTGTTTTCATTGAATACTCACGTGCATATTCAAAACAACTACACCATTCGTAAGAGAATAATCGATGATCACCATCACGGTCGCATCGTTCAAAAAATATATCGGTACATAATTCATCTTTTAAATGTTCAATACTATTTAATTCATCATCGCTTAATTGAGAGTCATTGGTAACGTCAAAATGATAGAACATATATGAAACGATCGGATGACAATTATCAATAGAACCTTGACGATTGAAAAAAATACATAGGAAATATGCTTTTATTTTTATTAGATTCTTTCTTGGCAATAGAAAAGCATCCTACCATAATATTGACTTTTATGCTCAAGTTTTTCTATTTGGTGAAACCAATCAAAAAATCGATTACGCAATTCACGATGTACAGATCGTGGGCATTGATCAAATTCTAATTGAATGACAAAAATATGACTTAGATACATCAAGTTATTTCTGCATATAATGTATCTATATCAACAAATCGAACCGTGTCTTTGTTATCTATATATATATATATGATGTATGAACAGTGAAATACGTCAGATTATACACATTAGATAACTCTCTGACTTCATTCAAATTCGAAAGAGAAAAAAAATCGAATATCATAAGAATAAAGATGAATTATTATCTTAAAAATATTTTCGTTTTTAATTTGATATAAATTGAAAAATTAACAAAGTTCATTCATTCTTACGTGCTCGTGAATCATCCGGACTACCATCAGACAGTGCGTCACTAAACAAAGGATATTAGTGTCAAACTAAGCATTGCAAAGTTTGTACCTGATGATATTTTCTTTGACATTAAAATCCTGTTTAATATGACATTTATCAATGACTCAATCAAAAATCGATTGCACATACCATTGATTCGAAACTTTCAACTTCTAAATCTTTAACAATACGAAAAGTTTTCAAAACATTTTTACAAATATCAAATTAATTTCTACTTGTATCATTGCACGGACATGATTTATTACATGCAATCTGCACATCTGCATCTAATAGACAATTGAAATATTTGACAAAACAAGGTGATCTATAAACACGTCCATCAGTTCCACTAAAGTAGAGCAATATCAAAATTCTAAATTAGTTGTATATAATTTAAAATAGTCTTCTTCTATGTACCAAACGTATTCCAATGGTTCGCTTAAACATGATTGACATTTTGTAGCATCAACTATTTCATCGATTAATAATGGATTTAGATTCCATTCTGTAATTTTGTCTGGACTAGAAAATGTATCAATGTTCATTAATTGATTGTACGAATCTGAATAGAAGTCAACTTTGTCTTTCATTCAAAACTAGAGTTCTTTAGGATAGTTTTGGATTTCAAATAAAAACTATAGTTTGTCCCCGCCCACCAGATAATTGGTACAGTCGAGAAAATAATTGTGTTAATACAATGAAGATCGAGACATAGAGAAATATAAGTGTCACCATTTTTTCTAGATACTTTCACACATGACTATGCGTGGCACATTGTCTACTGATTGGACGTAAATTGAAGAAGAATGTTTTAGTGTTTGTCGTATAACTAGTTATGGTACACATCAGTTTTCTTAATTCAAACAAATATCTCGGTATTCATTTATCAAACTAAGACGAGAAATAAACGGCTGAAATATCATTTGAACATACTAGAATGAAAAAGGCAACTTATTCTATCTAGGAATCTGATTAAATTTGTAATCATGAACCTACACAAAGTTGTCTGACTAATTCAAAATTTCACCAAAATTTGACTCGCTTAATAACGTTGGTTATCGGAAAAAAAACGAAAATACGAAGTTTAGTTTTAATTCATTGGTCAAGAATAGGATAATTACTCACTGTAACAGTGATTCGGTTACTATAATTAGACGAGGGAACACCAGTGAGTTGACTGCTGCCCATTATCAAATGAGCCATGCTTTAGTTCACATGACAAACAAATGTTTATGGAACAACTGGAAAATTTTTCTGGGCAAGACAAACCGGCTTTGGAACACATAAAAAACCTTCTTTTGTACAGCTCTATTTACAACAGAAAAATAGTTACAATGTTGAAAATGTCGATTTTATACTAGCGATTGATTGATACTACGCACATCTGTCTACTCATGAATGATGAAAATAATGTTTATATCATTAACTGTCAATTCGATTGATTTTTATATTAACTTTTAAGTGTATTCTTTTTGTCATCAATAGTTAAACTAAAGTTATTTGTGGAAAAAGTCTGTCCATGATAAAAGAGAATTGGAAACATAAAAAGAATAATAATGCAAAGTGTTTGTTTACTTGTTGGGTTTCTCATCATGAGTAAAAAATATAGAAATACTTCATTCTCTTGGACTGAGCAAAAGTTTTTTGCCCTTATGAGAAACATCAGCTGACATTTTTGTGGAACTCACATGTATTTTCGAAGAAAATTGTGAGTGAAAGTTTTACTTTAGAAAAAACGTGTATTACACCATTACAGACATAGAAACTAGCATCGTATTATCGTCATATATCAGAGCATTATTTACCGTTTGTTTCAATGCTCATAATAAGAAAAATGTTAAATTAAGAAAAAATGAACTTCGAAAAATGGAAACTAACGAGCGAGTGCAACAGTGAAAACGAAAAATAGGACACCCACCAGAGAAAGACGATGCAAAACAATTCATCATATTACATTTTCTGTATATTCTATTAGCATTCTAAAACTATAGATATGTGAGTTCCACATTTTAGCCCCGCCGGGGCTCCGCTAACAAACTTTTTTTTATTAATTGTAATAATTATGATTCCCGTGACTTTTTCTTTAGTCTAATAACAGCGAATGAAACTTCATGCACTTCAACTAATATTTAGCGGCTGTTTAAAAAGTCTAAAAATCCATTGAATCTACGATCTAGGAGAAACAAAATCGAAGATGAGAGCATTGGCGATGTTAATGTATATTAAGACACACCAAACAAGAATCTATACTTATTGGATCAGTTATTAACTAGGAAATCTAAAAAAGTCACTTGAAGAATCTAAAATATTTTATTCATTGATGACAACGTGACCTCCCGGATCGGTGACATTATCGTACATGCATAGAAATGAATCATTTTTCAACAAAAAATGTTTTCTCTGTATAACAAACTCTATCTACATATCTGTACTAATATGTTCTTCGTTAGAAAATACTTTCAATATGCAAAAATAAATAACATTCCTAGGACTAGAACAATATTAAAGGGCTACATATAACTATATTAACATCTGTATAGGAAGATCTTCAATATTCATTTTTTAATTATCAATACATATGCTATCTCATTGTCTGTGTGACATAAGAGTTTTATGAGAGTAGTTAATTACCCTGACTTATTTGCTATGGAAATACGAAACTATGCATGGACTGAATTCCATGAAACATCTTTTTATTGACATCTCAATAACTGTTCTTTAAAATTATCGGTTCCAATTTTCGAAAAAAAAGTAATGCTACAGAAAATTAAAAGCTTCGTTGTTATTTCTTCAGAATCGAATGATTTGTCACGTGTTAAACTGAAATGTCGTTTAATTGATTAGTGTGAAATTATGTATAGTAGATAGTTTTCAAAAAGTAATAACAATTTAATTCAATACTTCATCTTACTGTTGCCTAAAATAAATTTTTGGTACACAACGATATTGAAATGGTACGTCTTTTCGTCGGACACAAACGTGTTCACTATCACAATGATTAGCATGGCATGGTCGACCTGTTGTTCATTTGATAAAAGGTAATAAAATATTTTTTGTTAAATCATTTTTAACTACCTAAATATTTATAGTCAACTTCAGTTTGCATCGATAATTGTATGTATAAAACGAGTAACGCAATGAACAACATGTCGGTTATACGATAAATGAAAGTATAAACTTGTCCGAATGAGAAAAAAAAATTCGCGAAGAAAACGAACCTTATGTTCGGTTACTATATACATATATTGAATTATTTTTTGTTCGTCGATTCGTAGCGGCCATAGTAGGGTGATTGTAATCGCCATAGAGTTTTTTTTTCTGTGTTCTTTTATTCTTCATATTTACATGATACGACGAAAGAATATACGGCGAATTATTTTGACTATACAGAAGTTTATTGAATAAAATAGAATAAGAAATTGAGAGAAACAAATCAATGAACGTTTTCTTTTTGTCTGCATATTAACAAGAAAATCAAAAATCAGCAAGATCATCAAATCGAACACAGAAAGAATGAAAAACAAACAAACAAACGAACTAGATAATTAATTATTTTACTGTTCGATATATTGATTTGCTTTTATAAATTAAATTGCCGGGTATAATCATAATCAATGGTTGGAATGACTGCTTGCACAAATTTTAGAAAAATCATGATATACATATGAACTTCAAGTTCTTTGCCAGATTCCGCTACCATTTGTATAAGTTTTTTCATAACATCAGCATGACGACATGGATGGATACTAGGCATTGGTCCTGTTCCAGGTAAATGTGGATGTTGTTCCATAGTGACTGTCTTTTTGGCATGATCTTGACTTATGTCTTCATACATTTTTTCAACTGATAAAGGTTTATGATGTTCATCATAGCCAGTTAACCAAAGACGTGGTGTTTGATAATATTTGTCATAAGTTATATTTAAACTAATAAAAGAACGAAAAACAAAATAAATCAAGTTGCTATATATTATATACCAACGAGATTCAAACGACAAGGTTATTTTTATTCATCACTAACAGATCGTTGCATTCTATCGATTTGAGAATATATCGTTTTTCTCATGCTTTTACTGAAGAACTTTAAAATACGATCAAGATTTCATATCTCATCATAGTATTAGTCATTGAAACTCTGTAATGTTCTATGAAAAATGCAAACTTTTATATATCCTATTGTTCCTATCTTGAGACAAAAAATAACAATAAACGCATTCATTGTTCTTACTCATATGTACGAGTTGGTACAGTATTTTGTCCAGTAGTTTCATCAGCTTTCGATGCACTTGCGGAAGGTTTCGTCGTGGCTAAAAAATCAAATGAGAATCAATCTATTGGTTTTTTGCTTATCGAAATAAACCATGGCAATTGTACTAACGAAAAAGAATAACTTACTTGATGCTTCTAATGGATCATTATTAACCAATCCCGTACGTTCGAACTCTTCCATATCAGCAGCATCATCATCGTCGTCGTCATCATCATCATCATCATTGTCTTCAGTTGTGCCTTGTGCTTGTTTTCCACTTGAATCAATTTGACCAGCATGCTCTCGTATTTCCGTAACTGTACTATCGGCATAATGATGTGTATCAACCCAACCACCATCACCATTCTCATCATCAACAATTTTTTCCAAATTGTCTTTATGTTCCATTTGTTTGCAACGTTTATAACACGGAACATTACGTGTTATTAAGAATTGTTTTTCTTTTGGTAAATAAGTTTTTATTTTACTTTCATCACCTGTTGCCCATTTCCACGTTGGACAATGATGAACAAGAAAATCACCAGCAGCAACGAATTCTACAGGTGTTATGACACCAGTTTCACGAAATTTTGACTGAGTAAGTACAGGTGTCATGATTTCACCTATACTTAATGCAGTACTTTTCAATGTATTAATAACGTTATCCATCTGAAAAAGTTTAACTGAACAGTTTAAATCAATCTAAAGGAAAGATCGAATCTAGGTGAAAGAAAATTGGTTTCAATGATTATTAAACAATGAAAATAATGGCCTGAGAGAAGGAATTCTCTCTTGATGAAAAACTATTAACATGAGAAGCCAATCAATTTCGATTCTAAGTATTATTCTGACTTGAATAGTGCAACTCAGAACGTCAATGAATTATTTTGTTAATCATTTTTCTATCATTTAAAGAAGAAAGTAGTTCATCCTTGTTGCCTATTTTAATGGAAAGCTCCTATGAAACTATAAATAAATGACGATTTATGCTACCATCAATAAATAGACAAAAACATTCGTAGTACTCATCTATGTTTTTGTTTTCGCACAATACTAATAGATACTAGATTCAAGTAAACTATAAAGAAGTTGATTTTTTATTCAACAATCTGTAGTCGCAATTTAACGTGTGCTTCTCATTTGAAGAAATTCAAGAAATATTTTTTATCCACAGAAATGTTTCAGTAAAAATGATTTAATCCTTGAAGCACAAACGTTACTTTTTGTAAGAAAAGAACAAACTATTAAACAAATGATCATTTTTTGTTTTTATTTTAATTTCTTCTTATATAAGTGGTAGTTTTACCGAATGGTTTACAACAAAACAATCCATTGTATTCGTTCCTTATTTGCTTGTTGTAGCTGGTGCAGTGGTTGTCGCTGTACCAACGGCTTGTCGTTGTCCTTTACGTGATTTAGCTAATGTTCCTTCACGAAATCCATTTCGAAATCGACGGAAAACCACTTTTAAATGTTTCATACGACCGGTGCCTGTTGTTTTTCGTCGACGAGCTTTTTCACTCCATTGATATTTACGTGTTTTCGCCGATGGAAATCCACAAGCGGCACAACGCTGTCGTTGTAAATGATAAGATGAACGACCACACCGACGGCATAATGTATGGGTCTTACAATTACGTTTGCCGAATGATTGTGTACCCTTCGTCATTGTTCCGACGAGGAAATTCTATTATCTAGGCGGAAAAAAAAATGAAAAAAAAGGTCCGATAACAATAGTTTTACAAGCAAATGATACATATATGAAGCAACTGGGCATTGATATGTTGCAACCATTTTTATTCGAATGTTTTAAGGTCTTCAAAATGACTACGAACTCATTGGATAGACAAATAGTTTCATGAACTGAAATTTGCTTTTCAATGAAAGAAGATTTAGAGCACAGAAAAATACTTTTTATTAAAATAACTAAATGTTTATGTAACAATTAGCCTTTGTTGCTGAGAGAACTTCGTATGAAAGCGACATCTACTATAACAATCTTGATCGATGCAATATTATATCTCGTTTAGTAGAATACTTTCATTTCATAAATTTCTCAATCCTCACACTCAGTTTCAAAGAAACGACTAGATGAAAAAGAATCCCAATCATATAGAGAAGCCTTCATTCTTCATTCTAATGTTAATGTGAAATCTATACAGTAGCACGAAAGAAATTTCAGTTGCTTGAATGGCCGTGAGAGTCACTATCTATGATCATCTTGACATTCTGACTATGGATACAATGTCATTTGGTTGCATCTTTTATGAAATAGCATTGAAACACTCAAAATGAGTATCTACGAACAATGAAATAAAATAAAACTGACTTATCTTTCATTCTGCATACTTTCCTCTGAGAATGAAGCAGAAATAAAGTGTCTATTTCGATTGACTATGCTTGATGTATATTTAGATTCAATCCAGTAATGCTTTTGCACATCCATATTTACTAAGAGCTGTTTCAAATCTAGTTTAGTATTTAACGAAAAGATTTTGGGAAAAGTTCATTTTATCTGTAGTATGTATTTTTTTCTTTGCTCAATATGATTAGATTTCATGGTTTAACAATGAATGCATTATAATAGCACATGAAGACGGTCTAATGTAAAATATCTTACTTTATACATTAACAGAGCACCTGAACTTATAATCAAGTTCATTTTCTTTAAGTACTACAAATCGTAAACTTAGAGTACTGCAAGGGTATGAATTTCGTTACCCTATCCTACCCTACAATTATTTTTCGTACCCTAGTCCTACCCTACGAGGGTCGTACCCTAGCCCTACCCTACCAAAGTCGTACGATAGCCCTTCCCTACCCTACTAAATTTAAAAATTACAAAAATCGTATACCGTGCAGGACTTCAGTGTACCTTAATCGAGAATTCCTTACTAAATTCTCAGGGCGCCCCTAATAAAAAACCAGGAATCACGTTAGGGAGTCCTTGGGGATTTATAAGGGGGGTTGCAGGGAGTATATAGGGGGTAATTGCTTAAGTGACTTGTGAGTGCCTCACATATGGCAGTGCCCTATAATATGTACCAATTTCATTCTCTTGCTAGTCGACTTCCTCCGAAAAATCTCTAAATTGTTAGAAAATCTGGCAGGCATTACAAAATGAGTTTAGAGATTTCTAAAGAAATACCTTAAAATCTGCCCTAAAATCCACTAATTTGCTTTATGACAATGATTTTTTTGTACATTTATTTTGAGCCAAAATTCGTTTTTATGGAAAAATTTACCATGTTTTTAAAAGGATTTTCTACTTAATCCTTTCAGCAGGCGCAGATAAGTTCTATTGGTCCAATATTAACTTATGTCCATAAGACGAGTTATCGGTGATAGGGTTCAGGTAGAAGGTTGCAATGATTTTTATCACTTACAAAAAATTGATTTTAAAAGTAAATGATTATTTCCTTTCAAAACTTGATTTTCATTTATATTCTCAGAAGTGCGAAAGAAAACGGTGAATTTATACCTGCACTCCCTCATAAATCCTCGGGGAATCNTTAAATTTCAGAAATCTGTATAATATTATACAAACAATATCACAAACAATATGAAAAGGAGAAAAGTAGTACTGCATGAACCACGAATATTGAAAACAATATCGACAAAGAACAAAAAAAGGCACGAACAACTGTTGTCATGTAATATTGACTGACACAAAGTAATTATTTAATAGGTATTTTCTCATTATTGCCCTATGAAATGAAGATATTGTTCAATACTGCAGGTTGTCCGACGTCGGACGTGTAAACAGGCCAGATTAAAAAAATGAAAATTTTACCCTGCAATACCCTACAGTTTTCAAAACGATACCCTAGCCCTACCCTACCCTACGAGAGTCGTACCCTAGCCCTACCCTATCTTAGGGTAGGGTATAGGGTAGGGTAGGTTAGGGCTGCAGGTCTCTACCCTAGCCCTACCCTACCCTACGAGAGTCGTACCCTAGCCCTACCCTATCCTAGGGTATAGGGTAGGGTAGGGCTGCAGGTCTCTATCGTAAACACTATGATTGGCACAGTATCAATAGCAGTAATCCACTTGAGGGAACGACAAACAGACTTTGCATGTCTAAAGTTTAATAGACACTACATACATAGCCTTGTGAAACGTATCTTATGGGATCTACTGAATAACAGAACTTGACTATCACGAAATGTTAAATACTACTTCGTATTATACTACATTCAAATGAACCAAATGTTCAATGGTTCATTTTTCTTAATTTGCCGTGCTGCCCATCGAGAATCTAAAGTCAACTCGAGACAACTAATGGCATTCAACAGCTACGTAGTTTATTAAGCAATTTGAATAAAATCTCACAGAAAAGGAAAATCACACCTCTATTAATGCTATCGAAACGGTTGAAATTCACTTAGTGCTTAAGATGGCTGGTCTGGATTGCAATCAAATGGATAGTTTGAACAACACAATGTAGACTAATTTTACTGCATAAGCTTCCAACTGTTTGGTTTCATCGATATATGCATCGACTACGTTTTACCATGAGTCCATTGCTTGTATGGTTGTAGTAAAACAATTGCCAACGTAGCTTATTCTAACCTCGTTTTCAACTCATTTCAGTACACTAGTTTGCGAAAGTATGAAAAATGCTAGATCATTTCCCATTTGGTACGTACTTTTAGTTTCTATTGAGTACGAGAAATATTAGAATTACTTGATAGCATGAATTTGAAAGGCGAATAGGAATATTCATGAATACTCTATTTAAAATGACATCTATTAAAAGTCTTACACTACTGCATAGGAATCCACTTATTAATAGTTACACTAAAACCTTGAATATGCTTGATGAATAGCTATGAGTAGAGATCTTTTTATTGATGCATATAAATTCTTATAAAGCTCACAATACTTACATAGGTCGTCTTCAATCAGACGTTAAATCTTCTTCGGCATTATAATCTTTGAAACTATTTTACAATATATCGGATGGTAACTAGCTCATTTTTTTAGACAAAAACAAAGCATCATATTAATGACAGTTGTATTTTAAATAAGTGTCGTAACGAACCGTGTATGATACTAGGTTTCTGTAATCTTAGCCGAAACTCATTTTATAATCTGGTAAACTCTAGAATAAAAAACAGAGGTGGGAGTCGATATTTGTACAACCATGAACAAGTATTTTAACTTTCGTGTTGGGCATTCATATATGTCAAAGAAGACTGAGAATTAATTTCGTATACACGAACAAGTTCAGTTTAACATTTTTTTAAAGTCATCGTGTTCATAGATTGAGTGCTCAAGTAAAATAAAAATCTCCATCGTTGTCCTATGTTACCCGTGTTATCATATGATTCGCTTCATACAAAAGAAAAGTGTCTATGGCTTACTAATAGTGACTGTGTAGTTGCAACTTTGAAATTTGCAAAAGACAAATGGTCAATGCGTATTCTATTGACGTATTCGAGTCTGACAGATATATGAAGTAGCTGATGTTCTATTTGATTTTCTGTTCGATCTCTTCTCTCGAACACTAGCATGGACTTATTTATTTCTTAACGTATGTCAATATGAAAACATGCTAAATTTTGTTTACTATTCAGCTTCTCCTCCAATGTAGTAGAATATACGGCATTACGTATTGATTCGAATATATTTTAAAACTAAATCTTCTATTTTTTAGCAACAACAGCATGTTTATATCCATGTGGTAATATGACTTGTTTGGCGGGCGAAGATTTACCTGGGGGTGATTTGACTTCAGGCACAAAAACTAACATTAGTCTTTGTTGTTCTTGGTGTCAATCTTATTCAGGCTGTCGAGGTTTCACTTGGGGTCTACAGGGTGCCGGTAGCAATGCTTATAGGTGTTATTTAAAAAATAATTACGGTAGTAGCACTAGTAATTCAGTTTTATTCAGTGCTCATTACTAGAATCACGTTGACTTTGACTTCGTTGAACAACAATTATTATTATATTAATCGCCCAACAGTACATAACTAACACTAACGTTTTCTAAAAAGGAACTGAACTCGTTCATTACAAATCAATCGTGAATAAAACATCTTTTAGAAATTTTAGAGATATAACATTCGTGGGAAATTGTGATTCTTCAGCATTAATATTTCATATCAGCATCGAAGAGAAAGTGTTTTATTTTTAAAAATAATAATTTCAATACCAGTATTCATGTTCAACGTAAACATGACATCATTAGAGTTTCTATTTCATCATCGACTGGAACCCTTTATCATCATCTTGGGAGTTTCTTGTGGTAGCTATCGGCATGATTCATTTTCCATCTTGTTTGTTCGATTGTTCATATACAAACGGATATCGAAAGATTCTAATAAGGTGAAACTAAGATCTATATGAAACACACGCACTGATTTACAATGGACAATCGGTGACATCTAGTGATAGTTCAAGTGATGAATCCCGATTACCGATATACTCTATTGTACCAATATGCTGTTGGTAAGTTAGAGACTGTTTAGTAGTATCAAATGAACGTATAATTCAGGGTTAGATACTGACGATCATGGTGTTAGAACTATGCTATTAGAGAATGATGAACATAACGATGATCTCTGCAGCAGTATACGATTTCATTGCGGATGAATTTTTTGCTATCGTTCTATCTTAAACTTGCTTGATTGAGAAGCGAGATTCTAATTTTTGTTACACACATGATTAAAAAATAGTCAGAGATTTAATTTAATAGAAGTATGAGACAAACAGTTTGTGATTCCTTAGATGTCTGAAGTTGGCACTTTCATTAGAAACATGGCACTTATTGATTTCGATATTTTTCTATAGTGTAAGCAACGACACAACAGAATTTTATTTGATCGTTTTTTTTTCTTATCTTTGTGTAATATTACCTATGAAGTTTGTTCGGTACATTCTTGTTTATAATGGAGATTCCTATATACATCATCGAGTTGTATTATTGACTTAACTTATTGGTTTTTCTTTTGTTCCCTGATATCATTATTCTGCCTGATTCACTTGTTTTTCTCTTTGTTCTACTCATATTTTCTTTTGAAAAAAAAAACGAGCAACATACATCTCATTCGAATAGTTTGAATAGGAATATTCTTTTTGCTTCTTTTTGCTATAATTAATAGAGAAAAACAAACAGTAATATGTCTAATGAAAATAAGGAATTTTTTCCTAACATTAAACCAGTTACATATAATCCGCAAGCTGCCATCGATGATGTATTAGTATTTAAACATTACAATCAAGATGAAGTTATTTTGGGAAAACCTATGCATGAATGGCTTCGTTTTGCCGTATGTTTCTGGCATACGTTTCGTGGTATTGGTGCCGATATGTTTGGTGCACCAACATTGGATCGTCCATGGGATCAAGATTCTGATCCGATGACAGTAGCAAAAAATCGACTTCGAGGAGCTTTTGAATTTTTTACAAAACTTGGCATAAAATATTTCACATTTCATGATCGTGACATTGCACCAGAAGGTGAAAACATTGAACAAACTGAACAAAATCTAGATGAAATTGTTCAGTTAGTTAAAGAATTACAAAAGCAAACAGGCATTAAGTGTTTATGGGGCACAGCTAATTTATTTTCTAATCCAAGGTACATGAATGGTGCAGCAACAAATCCGGATGCGCACGTTTTTGCTTATGCTGCTGCTCAAGTTAAGAAGTAAAAGAGAATTTTATTTTATTGTAGCAACTATTCATTTGTTTTGCCTAAATTTCAGAGCCATGGAAGTGACACATGAATTAGGCGGAGAAAATTACGTTTTTTGGGGGTAAGTTTTATTTGGAATGGAATTCATTTGACAGATATCATGACTTTGTTTAATAATTAATCTAGTGGACGCGAAGGTTATATGTCATTACTCAATACGGATGTTCGAAAGGAACTGGATCATTTAGCAACATTCTTACGAATGGCTGTCGAACATAAGAAAAAGATCGGTTTCAACGGGCAACTATTGATTGAACCCAAGCCAAAGGAACCAACTAAACATCAATGTAACTTATTTCCGTTATTGTTCTGTTGAACTTACCTATATAAGATTTGTTTCCAAATTGGAATTTTATTAGATGATTATGATGCCCAAACCGTAATGGGATTTCTTAATTTTTATGGTTTAGATAAAGATTTCAAAGTAGGAATCAAATTTTTCATGTGTTTTGTTTTAAACGATCTCCTTGTATTTTTTTTTCTTTGAGTAGCTTAATATTGAACCTAATCATACGACCATGGCTGGCCATGCATATGAACATGATGTTGAAATGTGTTCACGTTATGGTATGCTTGGTTCAATAGATTCGAATACTGGTGATCCATCTCTTGGTTGGGACACAGATCAATTTCCAATGAACTTACGTGATTGCGCTTTTATTATGAAAACAGTTATTAGTCAAGGTGGACTTGCTCCTGGTGGTTTGAAGTATGTCATTGATTTACTTTCTTTGAATGATTTATCAGGTTTCTGAGAAAATACTACTATCGGTGTTTTCTCGAACAAAGTTAACTTAGACATGACCCAAACGAAATATTCTTGAGATCAATGACTATTAAAGCAACGGTAGAGTAGGTCTTCTAAAGTGAACGTATCTCGCATGGGTAAAAGCGTTACAATGTTACGCTACATGTACTCACATCTTTTTTTCTATCATTCTTTAATCAAAAATAAATGTGAAAACTTTGGACTTAAGTCCGAGAGTTATGTGTACTTCAAAAAGTGAATGAGACAAATCAGTCATTCTAGAATGTGTGCACGGAAGAAGTATCCTGGTAAACCTTTTTGGGAAACTCCAAAACTACTGATCATCTTAGACATATCTATGCAATTTCGTTTCTAGATGCAGTTTTTGTGCATTTTCAGACCTTTTTCAGGCGCTGTTTTGTTAGAAAGCTGCGATTTGGTTCAAAACTAATATCAGATTCGGAATCAGCGTTAAAAAATTGACTCGATTTATATAAGTTGTTGATAATTCTGAGACAAGTTTTTTTTTTGAAAAAATCCCTATAACCCAACCTCAGGGATTGTTTGGTGAAAAATGACAATTTTTCCGATTACTCAGCCATTTCTTGCCGGATCCTTCTCATCTTCGAACTCGACCGAGATATTCATGAGACAATTCTGTACACAAAATTTCAGCTCAATCGAATGTATTTGTAAACAGTTATCGTGTATACGGCCGACCGGACACACTAACCGATTCTAAAGTATACTCACTTTTTGAGTACACAAAAAGAATTGAGTAACTACTTATTGCGACCAATAAATGGAAATTGATAGATTTTGAATGCAATTGACTTTTAGCGAAAGCCTTAATTCGTTTCCTCTAAGACAAAAGAGTGCTAACTCAGTTAACTTTTGTTGAAAATTGATTGTTCTCAAGTTTTCTCTTTTGAAGCAATAAAACATGACATCACTAAACACCATTGCAAATAAAGTATTACGTTGTGCTGTATAGTTAAAATTCTATGAAGAAACAAGAATTTATCTTCGCTCTAATATCACAATTATCTAGATTATCATATTGATTTATCAAAATGAAAACCATTCTAGATGCTATTTCTATTATTCATAGTATCAGTAACATGCAATGAAATTAGGGATTCGAAGTCCTATGATCAGAGTTCAACTTACACTATATGTCTGATGGCACTATGAGATTCAATGACGAATGAATTGTATGTACTTCTTACTTCATATAAAATATTTCCTACGACTACCATAAATAATAGAAGGGTGAATAAATATATCCTTAATGAGATAGAATTCAATAAACTTCATGTGAATGATAACAGTAGTTTAAACATAGTTCATAATTGAATTCCATTGATATGTTGCACTAATATCTTTGTTTTAAATTCTAGTTTTGATTGTAAAGTTCGTCGTGAATCGACAAATCTTCAAGACATGTTCATTGCACATATTGGCGCGATGGATTGCTTTGCTTTGGCCTTACGTAAAATGGCTCGTTTATTTGAAGATAAGAAGTATAGTGCTTTAGTTGAACAACGATATGGCTCGTATGATCAAATAGATATTGGTAAAAAAATACAAGCCGGAACAGCAACCTTCGATGAATTACATGATTTCATTAAGAAAAATGGTGAACCAACAAAAATATCTGGCGAACAAGAAAAATATGAAGCAATTTTCAATCGATATTTAGATTGACATGCACGATTCAACAAAGTTTTACTTTGTGAAAAGAAAAGAACTAAGACAATAACTCAAAATTGAGATTTTTCTTTGTACTTCATGAATTCTTTTTCATTTGATTAGATTAAATCGATCTCTTGTATATTCAACGTTGAAAATTCAAATAGTTATACTCATCCTACATATATTACACATAAGGAAACTAGAAATCGGATTTCTCTTTTTATTCAAATTTAGATCGATAAAATAATTTGAAGTAGTCATTTTGATGCATACTTATTTCAATATCTACTTGACTAAAATACGTTGAAATCAAAGGAAAACAATGATTTATCTATAGATGTTGTTTCACATGTCATTTTTTTTTGAACTACACATTTCATAGAAATTGAATGCAACATAATTTTGTTTCTGTTTATCTTAAATCGAAAAAGACAATTTTATGAAGCTATATACGTATATCATCTAAAACAATCGGCAAATTATCTTGTCTTTTACTGGTCTTATCGCGGTTCAATGAATTGCGACATAAATATGTACTGGTCGATGAATGAAAACTAGATTTGTTTTGTTATTGCACATCAGTGAATGGATTTCAAAACATTTGATAATATATGGAATTTTCATTCTTCATCACTAGTGAATTCTATTCGTCCGCCATTACGACTCTCTTGTTGCCTTGATTCAATTCACAGTATTTTCCTTATTCCGGTGGACTATGTAAAACGGTGTATCCACAGTTGTCATTCTTTCAATTCTTCGTTTTTTTTTGTGCAATACATACATATCCTTGGAATCTGTACGAAAATCGAATGACCGTCAAGAAATCAAGGTGGGGAAGATGAAGAAAGAAAACTTGATTGATCACGCGATCATTTTTTCCTGAATATTAACTAGAAGTGCTTTGTCAACGGACATTTAATATCTAAGTGAAAGTCAACATAATTTAATTTTTAAATAAAATATAAGTGCACCCATCAACCACATGATTTTTCAATGACCTCTCGAAGGTTTTGGTTTTTTGTTTTCAGATGAGTCTTTGGTGTGATAAATATCGTCCGAAGACATTCGATGAACTTGATTATCAATTAGAGCAAGCTAATCTATTGCAAACGATTGTTGCAAGTGGAGACTTTCCACATTTTTTAATATTTGGTCCAAGTGGTGCTGGTAAAAAAACTCGCATATCATGTCTACTTCATGCATTGTACGGTGATGGTGTTCAATCATTACGTATTGAAAATCATGAGTATGAAACACCATCGAAAAAGAAAATTGAAATAACAACCATTGGCAGTAATTTTCATATACAAGTCAATCCAAGGTATTCTCATCACTCACAGATCATTATCAAAATAAAAGATGACCATACATAAAGATAATTTATATGTATTGAATTCAAGTTTTCACGAAAACATAGTCATCGGTTCACAGTTGATTGATTCAAAATATCTCTTGGTATTGTAGGAGGTGTGAGGTATAGGTGTGTACGGATTGACCTATATAAACCAAAGTGAAACGTAGGTTATTTATTTAAAGAAAAGTCTTTCGTCTACTTTCACATTATTTAGTATGACTAGTTCGAACAATAACTTGTGACTTTGGAATAGGATCATTGAAAATTAAAAAAAAATGATCTCATCGTTCAAAAAATCTAAAACGTGATAAGGAAAAATAACGTGCGTGTTTAAAAATTTAAAACTTGAGTTGTGCATAGTTGAGTGTGAATAGAAGAGATGTATACATCGACTTATGAATAAAATTCGAAACTAGATTGTCCCTCGAAATTCATCATAATCTTCGAAAGAATGCAAAAGAATATTTTATTTCGAATCACACCAATTCTAGGATCTGATTCTCTAAAAAATATTCCATGGTTTCCTATGCTTAGTATAGAGTATATAGGATAGATTTCTAATCAGTATAACTATTTGTATTTTCTTTTAAAAGCGATGTTGGAATTTATGATCGTGTTGTTATTCAAGAATTAATTAAAACAATTGCACAAACTAAACAAATAAATAGTACAGAGCAACGTTCATTTAAAGGTGAAGAATTTAATGTTTTGAATATTCATAAGTTTATTAAATTTATAGCATTTTCTTTATCTTTACAGTTATTGTTATCGTTGAAGTAGACAAATTAACACGTGATGCACAGCATGGTCTCCGTCGAACAATGGAAAAGTATGTCGGCTCATGTCGTCTTATTCTATGTTGCAATTCGACATCACGCGTTATACCTGCCATTCGAAGTCGATGCTTGGCTATACGAGTAGCTGCGCCCACTGTAGATGAAGTATGTCTACTAGATATATCTCTATGATTGGGTTTTCATTTCTATTATTCTTGCTTTTTGTTCTTAAATTCGAAATAGATTAGCGGAGTTTTAAAAAAAGTTGCTACAATGGAAGGTATTCAGTTACCAGTCGATCTAGCAAATCGTATTGGAGAAAAAAGTCAACGAAATCTCCGTCGTGCATTACTTATGCTTCAATCATGTGTTACGCAAAAGTTAGATTTATCATGAAAATTTAAAAATAAATTTTTTTTCTATTGAATATTATTTTGTTTTCCTACAGAGTTCCATTAACGAAAGATCAACAAATAATCGAACCAGATTGGGAAATATATTTACGTGACACAGCTCGAATGATCGGTGAACAACAGACACCGCAACGGTACACAAGTCTTGCTTTCTTTAAATTTACTCTCATTTAGAATTTTGCTTTCTTATTTCTATAGAATTTTGGAAGCTCGTGAACGTCTATATGAACTTATAGCACATTGTATTCCACCAGAAGTTATATTCAAAGTAAATTTATCTTGCAATTTATTTGGGCATAAAATGATTTTTCTTTCTGCTTTTCATGTAGGGTTTACTTGAGGAACTATTAGCTAATTGTGATGATTTATTGAAATCTCAAATAACACAAATTGCAGCTGAATATGAACATCGTCTTCGACAAGGTTCCAAAGAAATCTTTCATCTTGAAGCATTCGTAGCTAAATTTATGTGTATTTATAAACAACACATGCAATCGATGGCCGCTGGTCTTGATGATTGCTTTGATTAAGAATTATGTCAGATTTTGTTTTTTGTTCTTTTGATGTAAATGTAGATAGCAATGATAAAAATAAATATAAAATAGCGAAGATCAATAAACGCTTTCATCATAATACGCCTACTTTACTGATTACATACATGGAAACATAGAACAGGTGTTATGAATGATACACATTTCTTGAAACTATAAAAGAGAAAAAGATTCGAGCACAGAATACTTTTCCTTCGTTTTCATTTTTCTCCCAAACGAATATGCTCTTGTCTTACTTAAGTCTTTTTCTAGCATGCGGTAAGATATGATGGCATGAACATTTTAAAATGTATAGATTACTTTGTTAAAATAGGTATCGCATGTGCTGATATTCTTCGAGAAAATACACCAGAAGAACGACGCAGAATTTTAGTAAGTAAATAAATGATTGAAAACTATTTATACCAAATTTTTAAAATTAAAAATGAAGGGTCCTTTCGCTGCCGCCAATAGTCGTATCAACTTTCCATGTACCGATTTAAGCCCATCATCAACAGTTCCTACTTCAGGTTTTTGGTCATCATTGTTTTCTATTAATGATAAACGCATGATGTTGTTTTTATTCAATAATGTCTAGTTCATGCTTTACGACCAGGTGATATAAAACATATTGGTGCTATCGGTGATAGCTTAACTGTATGTGCCATGACTGATAAAAAAAAGTAGAATCACTTTATATTGTTAACAAACCTTCTAGGCTGCTAATGGTGCTAAAGCAGGTACAATTATTGGTCTTCTCTTGGAATATCGTGGTGTTTCATGGAGGTACAAGAAATAGTATTAGAGAATATGAGATAAATAACATCATCGACTGTTAACTATCTTTCTTTACAATTTACTAGCGAGTACCATATTCCATCGTCTGATATATTAGCTTTAGCGATTGATAGAAAATTTTAAAAGATTCAATAATTCGACTGAACTCGTTATTGAAAACAAAAATTCCCCAGAACCTTGTTTAGATTCATTTAATAGCTAGGAATGCTGATGTTTTAAACAAGGATAAAAAGAACTAAACGATGTTAATGATTCTCTAAAGAAAGGATTCCATTATGTTCGATCACAATTTATTAAAAAAATATTTTAGTATGGGCGGTGATAATGATCTTTCTAAAGTTGTCACTTTACCAAGTATGTTGATATGTCTTGTCTGTACTTAGAGAAAAAGCTTCTTCAATATATATTTAAGATATTATGCGCAACTTCAATGCCAACTTGAAAGGTTTTTCGACAGGCATCGGTAATCAAAATGCATCGAATGCATTTTATAATCTTGCTAGGCCAGGTGCCGTCTCAGTGTAAGAATTTCAAAGAGTAAATGATAGTTTCACTAGTTTTTTTAATATTTAAGTGAAATGGTAAGTCAAGCGAACATGTTAGTTGATCGAATGATTTCAGCATTAGGCGCTGCTCAATTTCAAGCAGATTGGAAATTAGTAACATTCTTCATCGGTGGCAATGATCTTTGTGCGTATTGCAACGATAACGTATGCGAATATATTTCGTCACAAGAGATCACATATGATTTCAAACTGTATGTTACATATAGGAACTTTATAGTGCTCAAACATACAGAAATAATGTTAAAGCAGCACTTGATGTATTGAAAGCCAGAATGCCACGTACTCTCGTTAATTTTGTTACTGTTCTTAACGTTGCTGAACTTGAAGATTTACACGAAGGTCTTGTATGCACAAACATGCAAGGGTAAGTATTGAATAAAAGAAAGATATAATTCCATTGTTGTATTTTTCTTAACGACTACTTTTTCATAGATTTTTATGCGATTGTGCTATTAACGCAAATACACGTGAAGAGGTGCGTGTTGCTAATTTAGCTTATCAACAAGCAACAAATGCTTTGGTTGATTCGGGTATTTATGATACATCAAATGATTTTACTGTTGTTCGTCAACCATTTATGGAACATATGAAAGTTCCAACAACAGTAAGGAGATTTATTTCTTTTTTTAGAAATATTTTTTTTGTCACTGATATCTGTATTATAGAGCAGTGGTTTATCTGATTTTTCGTTTTTTGCGCCTGATTGTTTCCATTTCAGTCAAAAAGGTCATGAAGCTGCTGCTGTAGAATTATGGAATAATATGGTGTGTTTGATTTAGTTGCATAGAATTTTTCAATTCATCAAGCTTTTCCTATCTTTAGATGGAAAAAGTTGGACAAAAGACCACTTCATGGAATTTACTTGATACACTTCACTGTCCTACAGTAAGATTAACACGCTTTTCTCTGTTGGATTTTACAGTATGTTTATTTTATCTAGGGTTCCGGATTCATCCACACATCGATGAACAGCTAAAAATCTTCATCATGTAGTTGATTCGCTTCATTTTCGATAAATAAAATGCACTACGATATTGAGATATTTCAATAACTATCCAGAATATAAATCAATTTTGTCGATTTTTAAAAAAAAAGTATAGCAATCTTATCTATAAAAGAATCAGTTCCTATTATATCTTGTCTAATTGAACATGAAAAAATTCTTCATTATCAAACACAATAGAACATAACTTGATGCATCTTTTAATTGAGAGTAGACAAAATGCATTGATATAACTTTTATGTAATAGTCGTCTATTTTGAAATATAATATATTACATGGACGTAAATGAGTCTGCTAGGCGTATTTCTTCGCATATTTCATTGTATCAAGGTCGATTAATGAAATGCGAAAAACTGACGTTCTAACTACATGATGATACACGAGAAAATCATACATCTGCTCTACAAAACAAAAAACGTATGTGACGTAAGCTCGCTAAAGTCATAACTGAAACAAACAGACCAAAGAATGAAGACAAGAACAATCATGGGTGGGTTTATTGACAATTTAAAAGACTACTCTTCAGTAACTAGCCGATAGCATATATTTTGAAATCAAACTATTTTTTATAAACAATAAAAGTTGAATAAAACTGAGTATTTCTATATGCCTTTCATACTATTGAAATGGTTTCGTAAAAGAAAACAAATAATAAATAAATTGAAAAGAAAACGAAGAAATCGATTGCAGTTCGAAGATATGTCTCATGATTAACTGATAACGAGTAAAATATCTAAACGTTTCAATAACATTAATTTTAATGTGGTAAAATTGAAATCTGGTAATAACATTCTATCTAGATTAGTGTACCTTAATAAATACGTAGATGATTAATTGCACGCAACAAACCTAACAATAAAAGAAGTTCGAGATGGAATAAACACGTTCTATCCTTAATTATAAACGATCATTGGCATATGATTGATTCTTTTTTCTTTATTAATAATCAACATAAGTTGATCTAGTTTAATATTTGTTACATGGTTAGGTCTATATTGATTTTTAAATTCGTCCTTGATTTATCTTAGAATCAACGTCCACATAATATACAATCATCGAAGTTAAAAGCACATGTTTTGATTATCTAAACTTTAAAATCAAACACTATTCTATAATGTGCAGTACTGCAAATCAATTAACTCGTAACGATTAGTACACACATGTTCGCATTTTAAAAACTCACATATTTCAAATGCTCGACTTTCGAAAGAGTAAAGTTATGAAATATTTTCCTTTCTATTCGCGTTCACTAACAATCACAACTAGGTCAAACAGATTCTTCATGAACATTCATAATTTGAATTGTAAAGTTTTGGAATTTGAAGACTTGTCAACCGACAAAAATAAATAAAAGAATGTATCAATTTATATCGGTGCAAAATTTATCTTGACGATTTGTCGCACGACTTGAGCATGAAATTGTATGTAAGAGCTAGAGTGGCATTCGATTTACAAGAATCTTATTCAGAACGAAGATAGTAATCTTGAAGATGAAATCTCATTAATTCAGGTATTGTGATGTTTGCTGCTTCGTTTATTTTTCACGGCACAGTTATCTGTGGTTCTCTATGCTTGTTTTCTAAATTTGATAGAACTGTCTCGAGTTGGAACAGCGCTGAACTCGTGTTCGCATATATTAGCTCTTTGTACTCTCTAGCTTTTACAATCTGATTTCCTTTGCCTGTTTTTCAGTAATTATCTAATTGTAACCTCAATAGAGTTCACAGTTGTACGATAGGAAATGCCAAAACTTTTAAATCACAGTGGGTTTTCAAACTTTCTGATCCAGTATAGAATGCAAAATAATGCAACGCCATTTTTGTCCACTGTGTATCTTGTGTGAGTTTTTTATATCATTTTCATATCAAAATGATGCACCAATTGTGACTCTCGTTTTTCGAGTATGGAAATTCTCATTTTTACTCTTTGCATGCAACGTGTTGTTAGGATGCCTTCCAGAAATTTGAACAATTTATCTTACTTTTCGTAAAAAGTCTGTGAATTACATGTATGTACGAACCATGAATACTGCATAAAAACAGCCATACTCTTGTGCCTTCACTGACACCTTGTACAAGTCCCGTGTAACACCATTTTGAATCAAAGATAAATATCAATGTAAACTGCTCACATATAAACCCAAATCGACTAGTCAATTAATTCGACGTCACTTTGATATCTTTTCGTCGACATCAATATTTCTTCTGTTTCCATTACATGAGCACATGTTAGTTTCGTTTTGAACGGGTTTCTTAACCTGTGTACATCTGTTCTTTTACATCATGATATATGCATCTATCTCATATTGATACTTTGAAAATGTTGATTGTCAAAAAAAAAACATTTTAAAGCATGCTAAAAATCAATTCCGTCAAATTGATTTCAGTCGAGTGCGCATCGTTCAAAAATATGATTGACTAACACAACGGAACGTCTAATATGTTTGTTCATTCTTCATTTGATGAAGAATTCTCGTGCAAATAGTAGAAGGAAAAATATCTCATCAAGATTGTCGGATGACACTATTACTTTCGGTAAACAACAAGTAAAATGATACTCATTACTGTTGAAGGAATTCGTACGGATACTGAATATAAATTAATTTTCACAAGCACGTTCTTTGCGCAGAAACCAATGACAAAGAATACCATTTGTTTACTGATATTGATCAGTCGAAATTAATGCATGGTGCGAATATTGTTCATGATGTTTTAGTATTATATTCATGCATCACATTTTTTCTTTTGCATTCCCTAGATCATAAACTTATATTCTGTTGTGGAAACAATATCGAAGCAATATGACTGGATTCAATATTATACACATGTTAACCGAATTGAATTTTTGTGCAAGTGCTAAATATGTAACTGTGTCATAACTGGTTCACAATCGTCTAGAATATATTTTTGTCAATAATATAAGGCCAAATTGTGTAGAATCACTTAATCATTAAAATTCTTTCAAGAAAACGTTTATCGGTGAAAATCATAATCCATGAATAGGAAGAAAATGACTCATTACATGGCGATGTTTCACAGATTATTCAGACTCGGTCATCTAATTTTTAGGTAAGTTATGATGATATGCAATTAATTAATCAATCTATATAATCGATGTTCACTTCAGTCGTTTGAAGCGAATGATTTTCATGCATGGTGTTGTCGAGATTAACAAAGAAGAAGAAATGAACTGTTTATGAAGAGCAAAGTTATATCTCGAAAAGCAAATTCCAGAAAAAATGCGAGTTCATATATGAAAAACTTGAGTTTTTCTACATTTGCTTTCAAAAAGGAAAATTTCGAAAGATATTCTCTCATTCTTTTATCAGTTTAAAATAGATATTGTGATGGTTGATCTGTTTTCTTGTATTTTTCTTTCGATTTCTCCATTTTATTGATTCATTATCATCAACATTAAAAATAAGATGTCAATCTTAGTCACATGGTATTTTATAATTATAATCATATCTACCATGAGCTGCCAACAATTCGACATTCTAATTTTTCGAAACTTTTGCTTTCGATAATTTACTGTTTCGAGCTTTTAATTTCTTAAGGAGGAGTTTTAGAAGTGCATTTTTTCCAAGATTATTCTTGTCGCGATTTTGTCTGCTAGATTTGGTTTTCGAGGTTTAGACACTTACATTTTTAGCTAGTCATTCCAATAGTAGCAGACCTGCTGCACAGATTTCACTTCTCGTCACAACCATGGATAGAGCGCGACTCTCGTAGAGGGAGGAGGCGCAGTATAGATATTGGTATATTTGTCTATCTTTAGAGGCAAATTACAAAGGTAGGTGGGCTGCTCCCCACGTGCCCCTCGATGTACTCAATCAAGGATGTTCATTTATACTAACTTGCAGCAGATTTTTTGGTAACTACCATGTTCCTATTGTCGCCATGAAAGTTCCATGAGATGTTTCTCAATAACTAAGTTATACTTCACAATATTTTTATTCTTGCAATCGAATCGTTTATGTTAATAAATGATAGGAAAATGAAAACACAACAAATTTTTAAATAAACTACTCATTTGATTCCTCCTAACTTAAGCTACTTTTCGTTTTTTTTACCTATTCCATGGAAATCATTCTTGTTTTCATTTTTACAGGGACGCCTTTTATTATTAATCATTCTCACAAGTACATCGATACGAAGAATGCACGAAATAAGTTGTACCGCTACTACTGGTATCGTTTTTCTCAATGTGTTAGTACTATTAGTTCTATTTCAAACTGTTAATTTGTGATTCGATTACAATGATCATAAGAATCCATCTCAAAAGAGATAAATGAAGTTATTTATTCAGTTCGTTTTTGGCATGATCGAACGAAATCATCAAAACAATGTGCGATTAGCATTTTATTAAATCTATGAGAAAAATATACATCTGGATCAACACACAATAAAATGGGCTTTTAAAAATATAAACCCATGATATTAAAGAAATCCTTCGATTCATTTAAGACGAGACAATCATGTGTTCTGTAAAGATAATTTGCCTAATAGGCATTTTTCTATTATCACTAAGCAATATCTATGGTGACAAGAATGCAGACATCGATGTTCTTCAACGATTAATCGATGGTTTAAGTCAAGAAGAAAAAGAAAAACTTTCTCAATTACTTTTGGACAATGCGAATCAAGGTCGTCAAGATAATTCGAATTGGTGTTGCAATATTGATCCTGGTAAGAATTTTTTTCTATTATTTCAATATTACACTTTTCGTGCTCTTTTCAGGAGTTGAAGCTTCTGTAAGAACTCGTCAAACTACTTTTTACGTCCAACGACATGCTCGTGAAAGATGTGGTTATAGCGATTGTGGTTTATTCGGTTGGTCAAGTTGTACAAGATGGTGTGACAGATATTGGGAAGAATTACAATACGGAGTTGAAACTTATACTGTTTACCAACAACGTCTATGTCCAGCAGCAAATCTTGTATGTTGCGCTGGTTACATTACCGTTCTCAATCACTGCTTTACCTATGAAGAAGTTATGAATAACCGTGAAATTTTAGAAATGATTGTCGCTCTCGGCATTCCTATAAATCCAACTATGGGTTAAATACATAATAAAATAAAATCATTTGAAAATAAACTAACGACATCTATCAAGAATATTTCTATTTGTTGATTTTGCTTACCAGTATACTGAAAGAACAAAGAGCTTTCTTTTTTTTTGTATTTTCTTTGCCCTTGAATTGTGCAGATCTAATATGGCAACACGGACATCAACACGATCGACAAAAGCTGTTAAATTTGTTGATTCTGGTGATGAAGAGGACGCAGGATTCGATAAGTCAGGTACACTAAGAATGAAGGATGAACCGAAAAAAGCAAAAGCTCGTGGTCGTACTCGTCGAAATCGAACAACTGATGATGAAGATTGGGATGCAAGAGCTGAACAAAGTGAAGAAGACGAGGAAGAGGATGATGATGATGAAAGCGTCGACGATGAAGATGTGACGAAAAAGTTTAAAACCAATCCGGTTAATCGATCAGTGGATTCTGTTTATGATTTTGGGTAAGAACAAAGCATGCAAAAATGAATTGTTTCAAACCAACAGTTTATTTGTTTTTCTCCTTACTAAAGAGAAATGAGTGGTACGATAAGAAAATGGTCGAAAACAACAACACCACAACGCAATAGTGTCGTCAGTGATTCGGGGAAAGCAATGGAAAAATTAATGTGTTCTTATTGGTAAGATGAACAAGACAACAGAATCAATATGAGATATTCTGTTTCAGTAATTATACAACGGCAAAAAAATATCTTCTTCAAAGACATTTAAAATCTCATTCAACCGAACGACCACATAAATGTAAAATAATTTTACAAATTCTTAAACCATGAATCGCTCATTATATCATTTACTATATTTCAGGTGCTTATTGTGATCGATCATTCAAGACAACAATTCAATTAACTAATCATGTTAATACACATCTAGGTGTTAAGCCATTTCAAGTAAATAGTTGAAGAAGAAATTTTTTCTTAAAACAGAAACAAACAAACATTTTTGCCTTTCACAGTGCAAATTTTGTGCATTTTCATTTACAACAAGCGGAGAACTTATTCGACATGTTCGATACAAGTAAATATGCATTGTTCAACAACAAACGATATTTTGATTTAAACCCTATGTCGTCTTATAGACATACGCTGGAAAAACCACATCGTTGTGCAGAATGTGGTTATGCAACTGTTGAGCTAAGTAAATTAAGACGGCATATTCGTACGCATACCGGAGTATGTATCCTATATGAGTTTCTTTTTTCAATATTAACATATATTTTCTCTTAATAGGAAAAACCGTATGCATGTCCACATTGTTCATATTGTAGTCCAGATACATTTAAACTTAAACGACATTTACGTGTACATACTGGTATAGGAACTTGAATGTACAGTGAGCAATTACTTGAATTTTGTTTTTTTTTCTAGGAGAACGTCCTTATCAATGTACTATTTGTAATTTTCGTTTCACTCAAAGCAATAGGTAAAATAATAATTAATTTGTTTAATCATAGGCATGAAAAACTAAGAGTTCATTCAATGATCTATGAAAAAAAACAAGAATTAAGAATATGAGAAGTTTTCTTGCATCTCTTCAAGATAAAGTGAATCGTTTATTTCTCGTCTGGATTAGTTGTCAAACTTCTACGTCTACTGTTGAAAATACGACTTTAGTCCAGAACAGTTCCTTATGAGATATAAACTGGTAACATGTTACTAAAGTATAGTTTATGTCATGCGCAGTGAAAAGCTTAACGAATATTGCTTTTGTTCACTTGAAAACATTTAGCATTCAAAATTTTGTTTTTGATTTCTATGTAGTAGTGTATGATTCTAAGTGTCAACAGTTATGTACCAAGAAACAGTTTCTGTCATTGATCTTAACTACGCAGTAATCGTCTGTTGTATTCTTTAATGTCACAGTTCCTAAGTCCCCGAAGAGCTATAGGTAATTGAGTAATGAGATAAATTACTGCTTTCGAACACTTACTGTTCTCTGAAGTTCGACAAACACTGTAAAAAAAAAGAAACCTATGGAATTCATTTACTACACTGCATTGTATCGATACAGCGTAGCGTGCTACTACCTCAAATTCCTTTAAGGATATATTGTTAGTTTACTCGTTTTCAATTCTAGTTACGAATTACTCAATCGTTCACGTCGAGACTATATTTAATAGGGAGAATTCAATGAACTATATAGTTTCTGTTCAGTATTTGAACCGTAATCTTACAGCTATTGACAGACATAGTGCAGTTCTTCGAAATGAATGACTGGATGATTTCTACATATATACGTTAAAAAGAATGAATTTATAAGTCGGCATGAAGATAGATCTGATTGAGAGTAGTTCTATAATTGATTTCTAGCTTGTAACAAGAATATTCAATTTACAACTGTTTTATGAGTGAAGTATCAGAAAAAATTCAATTCCAAGCTTAGTAGGAGGATTCGCGTATTAGTTAAAACTACTAACAGTACACTATCTTTACAATGATAAACTTCATCTGTAAACTCCAATCAATATATTCATAACTCGTTAAGTACGTCCAAGATCGTCAAAGCTTTGAAAACTAACTAATTTAGTTATCACAGAAATGTATTAGCCATGCTAGGTAAATGAAGTGTATAATATTTTACGTGTGTTTCGAACGACTAGCCTATTGTGATTCAAAAATCTCACTCAGACCATCATGATAAATTTTGAAGATGATCCCAGAATTTTCCATGCATTCAGTTGCAATCGACATGACGCACAGAGTCTTGAATTGAATGTTATTTTCAATTGTCAAACTTATTCAAACAACCACAATCTATTCTAGTTTGAAAGCTCACATGTTAACTCATCAAGCTGAAAAACCGTCATTTCCTTGTTCTTACTGTCCGTCTGTTATGGCTCGAAAATCTGATCTTCGCTATCATATCGGTAAACAACATGCTCGTCAATCTGAACCATTGTCATGCAATAAATGCGATGAAGATTTTCCCGATAAGTAAGTTCATTTGAATGATTTTGTTTTGTTCTTATCTAAATACAAAGCTAATATATATACTACATTCTATTCAAGATATTCATTACGTATGCATGGCAAAACTCATAAAGGCCAAACTATACATTCATGTACACATTGTGAATTTTCTGCTAATACAAGTCAACAATTAGAAGATCATATGAATAAACATCGTGGTACACGTCCATTTCAATGTAGTGAATGTGGTTTAATGTTTGCAGCTCGTGCTGATTTACGTGCCCATGTTACACGTACACATCGAAATTCATTAACACCAGCAACGTCAGCGATAACAGCAACAACAACAGCAGCAGCAATGAATTCTCCAACAACAATGAATCGACGTCCACAACGACGTGCTGCATCATTACAACATCGTTACATAGGTGCATTATCAGGTGCCGAAGACGATGAACAACAAGAGGATGACTTTCGTTGTCCAATATGTCATCGACAATTTACATCAGCACGTTTACTCGATAGACATACGTATGCTGTTCATGAACCGAAACAAGATTCATATGATGATAGAGATTATCAACCAAATGACATGGAAGATGAAGATGATGTACGTGATTATGCTGATGATGAACTTGAAGAAAAACCCAAAGCTACTACAAATAGTAAGCATGATGTTCATTCCAATCCATTGAAAGTCGAAGAAGGCATTACAGATGATGAACAATTAGCCAATGAAGAAGAACAAGATCTAGCGCCGATTGTTGAAGATATAGTCGAAGGTGGTGACGATGATTATGAGCTTATACCGACGATTAAATCAATATCATCAGCGAGTAGAAAACAAGTTGGCATAGTAAGAAAATTCGATGAAATCGAAGGTGATGACGATGATGATGCTCTATCAAATAAGAGAAAATGTAATGTTATTCGAGGTATGTATTTCAAACAGACAATAGTCATTAACAAAGATTTTCGAATTATAATTCTTTTTCTTTCTACTTTCCAAAGCCGCCTTCCAATCCAATGATGATGAAAAGTCCGATTTTGACGTATTCGGTTTTGATGGATAATTGTTATCGTTTGTTTGTTTATATTCAACAAAATCTATTCTTGTACTTATTAGATAAACTTCTCATCGTGTTTGTTTTGTTTGTTTACTTGTGCGTGTAGAAACTTATTTTGGTTGATTTTTTTTCTTTCATCGTTCTCATAGATAAGACTCAAGAGAAATAATATATTGTATCCGATTAAGTTTCGTATGTATGTACATATATATATATATATATATATTGTTTGATTGATTGTATCAGACTGAATACATCAACAACAACAACAAAAAACTAGCAAATGTATCGTTTATATTGTAGATTTCAGAGAAATTGATTCATTATTTGAAAACTTCATCAAACTACAGCAAAGATTTCGTAGATACATTCTTCAGGAAGAGATTCATTTTTTCTATAACAAGATACACACTTTCACTAATCGATTCAATGTTTCTATGATTCAAACAAGAATTGCAGTCATATACTAGATTATATGATTCGAGAAACTTAAGAAAGTGCGATTCTCTTCAATAAAACTTGATATTGTCAGGGAAAACCTTTTTTTCTAACTGTAATGCCAGGAAATGTTTTTCATCAAGCAAAATAAATCTAGTTTTACTCTTCTTTACGAATACTTTTTACTTACAAATTACACTACATTATTGTAATAGTTATAAATCTTCTACAATGACGTGATTACAATCGTAAATTATGTTATTGACCATAAATATATTTAATATTTTATGATAAAGAATTATATTTGATTGATTAACCATTGAATATTTGTTTGACATAAGATATTTGAGTACTAACTTAATTTTATTCGTTAGAAATAAATTTACAGTTAATTTATATGAAAATCATATTCAATATTGTGATTTTCTGTTTATTTTCTTTTGCCATTTGTTATCGATCGGTTTTGTAGTGATAAGATTCTATACTATCTATTGAAATTACTGTTAAAGAGATTGCTGTCGGACTTTGGTTTCTATTCTATTTTCAAGATGATCCTTCCAAAATATCATCGTTCACTCTTAAAATTTCTTATGTTTTTTGGTTTTCCCTATAGTACTACCATGGCCACAATAACAAATCAAAATTCTTATCAATTATTGGAAAAAGTAGACGGTTACGAAAATCGAAAGAATGACATTCTACTATTCTCAAATACGACTCAATCATCATCAAATAGTATCGTTTATTATTTTGGTGGAGATATTCAGGTAATAAGGAAACATCAATCATCGGAGATGGTCCATAAAGCATATAACATAATAATTCAAATTGAAGAAGTGTTTCTTCTTCTGAGTAACTCGTCATCGTTGAGTTTGTCGAATAAGTATACACAGAAAAATTACTTAATTGAATAGAATACGGCAAGTAGTCACTTATTTTCATGACACAATGAAAAATTTACACGTACATCAATATGACACTAGAGCATCTTGTGTCTACAATGATTTCATGCATTAAGTAGTGTTCTATCGTTGAAAAATAATAAATATATAACGATAGTTTTTCTTTCTTTGATACTAAATACTTTATTTCGATTGAACAATACTAATTTTGAATAATTCATATAGTTTTCTATTACTTGCATGATCCATCAAAGTATTATATTAGTTGATCTACATTTGTTACGTTCGTAATTATTTTGAATAAAATGTATAATGACTGTATTAAGTACAATTTTCTCTTACACAATGGTCAGTGTCATCACAAATCATTTACCGACGATCAAATAGTTATATGCTAAATATGTTCGTACGTTTCGTTTCTTGTCTTTTTCCTAAATTTGTAAAATGAGTTCGTTGAAGAATGTATAAGAACTTTGACATCTTGCTCAAGTTGTTCTGTTCGTTTCGGTGAAATCCTCAGACATAACCTAGTTGTGAGACTTTAAATTCTAGCAAATCTAAATCAAAAGCTAGATTAACTATCGAAATTACTAATTAACTTTGATTTTATTCGATCATTTTAATCTTGAAAAGAAAACTGTTTTAAGATGTATGTCGTAAATTGCTTGCCAATTAGTTATCATGAATTTTTAAGATAAGATTCAGCTCACATACACACAGCAGATCAGAGATTTATCTTAAATAAATTTCTTTCGTAGATAGATCCTTGTTGTTGTCATCTACAGATAAAATAGATTATTCCATGAATTTCTTTTTTTTCCATATGCAAAAATCAGAGCTAATAAGATCAGGAAAAAAAAAGAAAACTCAGCCTGAACGGTTCCAATGCTAGATTTTTCATTGCGAATGGGTTTAATAATTCTTTTGTGTACCTGATATATACTGTTATTATTCGATTTTCTGTCACGCAAGATTAGAAGAGATTAACGTACTGTCATGATGATAGAATGTTAATTTAGAAAACAAAGAGGATTTCGTCTTGCCTCTCATTCGATGAGAACACTATGAAGTGCATCTTGAAAATTTCGTTAACTAAGAACATATTACACGAATTGTTCGATTTTGTTCAACGTATTTATTCTCTCTTATAATATTACAATTTAAGTTACAAAACCTGAATCATTTTTATTGATTCATTTTAATCAAGTATAGTTAAGAATATCACCGGCAAAAGACTTTTAGTGCATCACACAAAGAATAAACCAGTATTCGTTTCACATGCAAGATACTCGACGAAGCATCTTGTCACGCAAGATCATAACATGCATTGTACTGTTTCATAATGAAGGTTAGAAAAAAAATATACTAGATACTGATTCAATCTTGGAATTCATTAGAAAGTTCTATAAGTTAGGACTCAAATTTTGATTTCATCTTATCTCATCATCTATTTGAGATCAATACAACTAATTATTCTACTCGTCATAAGAAATCATTTGTTTTACCATTCGATCGTCCTATTAAGAAGCAGGCAATTCACGTAGACTCAATCATTCTTTATCAGAATTCGACCTTGACATAGACATTCAATTTCTCAACTATTTTTACGTGCGACATTCGATAAGAAAGACTTTCAATACTTGTTTCGTCTCTTGATTCACAGTCTATCACTTGTAAATAAGAACGAATATTCATAATGCATTTAGTTATTGAATCATTTACTTGTCTACTAAATACACTTTTATCGTTAGATAAACGGTATAGCAATGGAAAAGTAAATAAATTTCGAAGAAGAGAGATATTATCAATTTATTAGGATCAGTAGTTTTAGACTCGTTCATTTTATGGTTACACAGAAATAACATATATTTTCAAGTACTCGTTCTCTGCACAGAGTATTCGACATACTTGTTTAGAATGATTCGTTTTCTAACTATATTTTATGAATCTCTCATATTTTTCATGTGCATTCGATGTATTTTGAAAAATTAATTATATTTCTTTGTTTTAATTTTAATGTGTTCGACGAATCTCCTACGTGTCTTATTCATTCTAATAGGAATAATGAGTAAATATTTATTTATTGTCACGTTTCATCTTGCATCTTATATATTAGGCATGGACTCATTATCATATCTTAAATGGACATATTCCACTTTTTTTTCTTTCAAAAATTTGTTTGGTAATATTGGGTTTTCATTGTTAGACACGAACTTTCACTCGAAATCATTAGATATACACATGAATGAGAACGAGATGATTACATACATATCGTATAGACATGTCTAAGAACTAAATCTCTTATGACTTTGTCTAATATCCTCTTATGTTTTAGTTGCAGTTCCGTAAACAGGAAAAATAATATCATTGCGAATGTAATCATGAGTTTTATTTCATCGAGAATTCGATTCTATCAAAATCATTCTTTATAGACAGAACTAAATTATGAAATTTAAATTTCAACTCAATTATAGTTAGTTTTAGAATAGAAAATTCTAATTTTACACTATTCGAATTAAGTTGACAAATAGATACGTATGTCATCATTCTTTATGATAAATAAAGAAAAGAAATGACTTGAACGATTTTCATTATTCAATCTATGTTAAGGATCTACCCGAACAAATGAATTCATTGAAAGAAAGTCACGCCTATCAACGTTGGAATTTAGTATCAACGGGAAATATTCTACGTCGTCGCTTTTCAGACGCATCAATTGCTATTATTAGACCACATGAAATGAAGGATGGCACTTTTTCAAGGTTCGATACGTCGATTAATATTTTTAATTATCTATGCATTCTTTTGAAAGATTCTCGAATTTTCTACCGAAAATCACTGAATATGGTGATCCAATATCATACGATACGACGAATCTAATTGGTCTTCATCATTTACGTGCACTTGACGAACAGATTAGAAAACACAATATGTAAGTTGTTAAATTACATGCATTTTTAATTCTATCATCTAATCTATAAATATTTTTAGGCCTTTATCAGAGATAATACTTGTTGCATTTAGTAAAGGTTGCGTTGTACTCAATCAACTTCTTCATGAATTGCATGCTTTGCGATTCATAGAAACAGATACTCATCTTTTAACATTTGTATCACGTATTCGTACATTTATTTGGCTCGATGGTGGACACAATAATGGAAATCGAGTCATGATTTGGCCAACAGATGAGAATCTTATTTCAACACTTGGACATTATCAAATAAGAACTGAAATATATGTTACACCATTTCAAGTAAATTCACAAAATCCATATAAAAAATATCATACACAACATTATAAAAAGTTCTCCGAATTATTACTATGTCAATCAACAAGCTCATCTATATATGATAAGACAATAAATAAAATGTTTTTTGCTAATGAAACACCTTCAATAGATAAACATTTCGAATTATTAACTGTATTTTAACGCTAATTGTGATATTCGAATATATGATTTTCTTTTCATGGATTCATACGCATGACTTGAATGCATTCATTATTGCTGTAGACTCTGGTGATGCATGTGTCTTCTTTTTTTCAGCAACCAATTTATTTCTAATACGATTAATAAAGATATCTGATCTTGTCATAATAACAGAAGAATTGATTAAGAAGAAAAACAAAATAACAGACTAATTCATATGTCATATCTTTCTAACAATTTTCCTATACATCTTAGAAATCGATAAATTGACAAGAGATTTGGATAAAAAAAACAACTGTTCATTAACAAATCTCTCAAGACTGCACGATGAAATCTTTTGAAAAAAGCCACATTGCTAATCTAATATAAAGTAGTCGTTTGCAAATACAGAACGATTCGATTTTTATGATGTTAATTACTTTCTTTCTCGAATTACATTTTAATCACATATAGTTTTATTAGATGAAAAAAGGCTGTGGGCTAAAATTACCACGGATGAATTATACAAACAATATTGAAAGCAATGTTCATAGTGACACATATTTCGTCGTACCATGACTGTTAAAAGATTTCTATCTTACGTTCTTTTGAAATATGTAAAAACATGGTTGTATAATAAATATATTCGACACATGATAAATCAAAAGAAACATTCTCTATTATGCCGATCCCATGAGACTTCTGTTTTCTTTTTGTGTAGAATTTTATATGCAATAATCAACATTATGTCTACATATATGTATATTTATAAATAATGAATACAATTAAATTTGTTCGATTGTTAAACGTTTGTTCTTTTTAAGTAATATATATGATTCAAAAGCATATCGAATAATAAATATCTGAAATGGTAAAGGAAAAAAAATCTTTTCTTATCATTTAACATATTAAGTCATTCAATTTCCCTTACTTGTAAAATAACAGCGGCAGAGCAAATTACAACGAATATTATGGCAACAATTATTCCAGCAGCGACAAACCCGACATGAGTTGCAGTATAAATAATGCGAATGAGTAGCATTATGATAATTGTGATTGTTACAGAGAATACTATTACTCCAAGTAATGCAAACTAAATATAGATATAATTGTTTGCAATAGAGAGAATTGAAATACTAGACAAAACTTACAACAAGTAAACCTGTTTGATAATAACGATGTGTTACTGACAAGCCGAATCCATAATAAATCAACGAGACAATGATTAAAGCTAATTGAGAACTACTATTGGGTGATTGACTTTCTAACGATTCACTAGCTGCATACGAATGAATAACAAAGAGAAAATTGATCAAGCAGAAAACCTATATTGTATGAACGATTTCGTGTTAAAGTCAATGCTTTTCTTTACTATTCTTTCACTTACTAGATTAATGCCAATGAGATAGACTAAATATTTGTGAACTCGATTAAGTTTAGGATTCTGTTCCAATGATGGTGGTTCGATTGGAACATTGTTACCACGAAGCATAGCCGCATTTTCAGCTAATACTTTATTGTACATTTCCATGTCGATTTCAACTAGTTTTTCTACAGTATGCACGACGTATTTCCTATTTTACGCTTCCGAGTGACAGAAAAAAAGAGAAAAACAAGCTGTTTCTCTCTCTACATTACTAAAGACTAGCGAAAGAAAAAGAAAATAAGAGCAAGAAGAACTCAATGGTGACGATGAGGGAGTGACGAATGTGATAGTTGGTTATAATACACGAATAGAGAAGAAGAAAAAAGAATTAGGTCAATAAATCTAGAGAAATGCTTTCACATTAGAATTGATATGTCATCATTTGACCGAAATTGCTTTTATATTCCTATTGTTTAAATGTGCAAGTAGAATTGTCAGTTAATTTCATTTACACATGTTGAGTTTTTCCAAATTTAATCATATACTATACATATATATATATCTATTTGTAATATAAAAACAAACTGTAACAGCTCATTTGACGTCAAGATTAATTTGATAAGTGTTAGAATGATGTGCCAATACATTCTATATGATCAACCGATGATAGAATATTTTTACAGTCACCAATCGTATTGAAGCAAACGTATTCATCTATGAAATATTCATACAAGCTTGCATGCTTACTAAAAGCATCGGTAAAACCTATAGAAGTTCTTTTTACATGAAGAGATCAGAGATTTTGTCGTAATGAAAAAAAAATGGCACTTTGCTTCTGTCAATCATTATTCTTGTTGTTAACAATTTGATTAGTTTCAATATAGTAGTTAAAACTTTCCGATAGAAATCAATCAAATTATTTGACATTACACTAGAATAATTACGGACAAAAGATTGAATGAAATCGTTACATGTTGCTAGAATTTGCTATCAGTATTGACAATGAATAAGATTTCCTGTCTCGTTAAAAGAAAACTAGAAGATTTGATCTTGAGATTTATTATGTTAATTAGAGTTGTTAAGATCAAATTTTTCCGACCGTGAAAACTCTCAGTAGAATCTAGGTAAGATTAAAATATGAAACTCAATATAGTAAATATTCAGAATAACAAGAAAATTAATGTATGAAAAAAATTTTCTTCAATATCATTATTTATTTAAAAGTTGAGAAATGTCATAAAAACATATTCACTTCATACATTAGAATTAGACATTCTTTCTGTAATCATGCATATCAACAATTTCATTTATGATGTAGTTGGCCAAGTCTTACTCAAGTGTCTATAATGGTCTGCAATATGTCTTTATTAATATAAAGCTTATGAGTTGTTTCTAATGTATATGTCATAATCTACATGACAGACAAATGATATAAAACAAAATGTGATTTCATTTGACATCGGATAGGTTGTTTTGAAGTTGAATGAAGATTCATGATCATGTTTTATAAAATACTGAATAAAAAGTAAAATTTTGTTCGATGGAAAGTGAAAGTTTACTATTATGTGGAAGAAGTAACGTGATGGTGGTATGAACAGGAAACATAGGTGCATAATCAAGAAGAAATTTAAATTATAAAAAAAAGAAGAAAAATTGTCACTGAGCAAAGGGAAATTGCCTGAGAAAATAAATTAATCATACAGATGAATAAATACTTGCACAATAAAAAAAAAAAGAATAAAGGCAGCTGAAGGAGGGTGAAAATTTTTCCCGCGTATATATTTTTTAACACTTCTTTTAGATCGTAAAATGAATTATTTAGCAGTGTTTCTTTTATGCTTCATATTATTAAAGCTATTCTTCGAGCGATCAAAAACAAAAAAAAAAGTTAATCATAGACATTCATAATTCTTTGAATATCAATATTTTTCATGATCATAAATTATTTATTCTTTAACATATTAAACCAGCCCTGCATCTATATTTTATGTCAAATGACTGAGAATCAATAGATTTAACACACGATGCATATGAATAATCTATATCATATCTTTGAGTATTTCAGAAGAGATTTTCATTTTGTTTTTTATATTCTAAGACAAATATGACAAGAGTCTCATAAAGTGTTATATAATAAATAAAATCATTGTCAACATCACATTTAAACACTCGAGAAAAAGTTTATAATCAATCAATGTCTAAACATCAATCAAGTACATTTGGAAATAAATCCTATTCAAATTTTTTTCATTTCCATTGATAAACTATTACAAATGCATTAATCACAATGCATCTGATCAATTAACTCACTTAGATCATACTTTAGCATCTGCTGATTACGTGCCATGATGTAATCGTGTCTATTTTCATCGTTTTTACTCTTGTAATACATATTGATTAGAAAAATTTGACTGTAATATAACTACGTAATCAGATCCATCTTTAAGAATGAAACTATTTTTTGAATCCTATGAAATAGATGTTCAATAAACAATCAACTTCTTTTTCCTCAAAATGAATCAACTCATCCTATGCATTTCGGAATATTAATTTTGATGTAAAAATATTTTTGTCTATTTAAAAATTCTTGCAGTTGGGATGAATTTTCGAATTAAAATTTTTAGTTCTGATGACATTGCCATGTATAAATTCTAGTTTTGTACTCGAACATAACGAAGATAATATGGCATGAGCCTATTTTGTTTTCTTCACATCATAATTCAATTCATATCTTTTCTTACAATTGAATTCTATGATTTAGAAACATATGATAACATTATTTAAAACATTTACATTCATATTTTTGTATATTAACTCGTTTGATCAAATAAATTATTGAATATGATTACTCTATTGATAGAGTCATCATGAATCTGATTATATTCTTGGTTAGAGATTGCCGAAGAAAACCACTGATGATCAAACTACTGCATATATGCATTTCGATACATCTGATCGATTTTCTAATTCTATTTTATAAAGAAAATTACTTCGATAAACTATTGCAACCATTAATCATATCGAATACTAGAAAACAAAGTTTCCTCTGGAATTTCTGAGTAGTTATAATTCAATAACATGCATATTTCTGTCGTCATTCGTCGATGTATTCAATCCATTCTGTGAAAACATTAACTATGTAGATCTCGTGTTGCTTCGCTTATTTTTTTTTACAGATAAGCTACCTATTTGCATTTTTGAATTACTTCTCTATTGATATACGGATAAGTTTTCACTCACCATAGAAGTTTGCTTTTAACAATTAATAATGGAATCATAACAAGATTCTGTGTAGTGTCTGTAACAACACGAATCGATTTAATAGTTTCTCAGATCTAATTTTTACTCCATGTAGAAAATAAGGTGTTTCCATTCTGATAATACACGAGTATTTCAAAACAAAGTAGATGTAGATATTAGAAATAATCCTCAATATGTTTCAGCATTTGTCAAAAAAAGACTTTTATTCAATTATAATAGATCTTTCGGATATCGTTTAGAAAAAAAACTCTAATTGTATAGATTCATATGAGAACCCCTTTCTAGAAACAGGTATATATGTATTATTTATTTGACAGAAAAGAAAAACGCTTTATTGCATTCGAACGATTTTAACATTTTGATCGATTCTCCTCCAGACACGTGTTAAATAATAATAATGATCTATAGCGCATTCTATTACCATCATTTTTTTTCATCTTTGTACAAAAAGAAATATTTGAATATTTTTTGACGAAAAAAAGCAGCATTTTGGAGGAGGAAGAAATTGTCTAACGAAGACGTAAGAAATCACACAAAAGAAAAAAAAGAATCAAATCAGTTCATCAACGAAATACAAAGTAAACGCTTTAATAAGCTTCATCAATACCAATGATTCGAAAGTCTTCTTCGAAGTCTTTTTCATATGAAGTCCTAAATTGATCAAGTGAATACATCTTTGGACCATCATCATAGTTATCCGATTCATCATTCGAATTGTAAATACACCAGCTATGACTAGAACTTAGACTCGCTTGTTTACCGTCATCATCACTATCATTTTTTGGTGTTATATCAGTTTCTTGTTTGATTTCAACATCTTTAGTAACAGATTCTGCACCAGAATCTTCTTCTTCTTCTTCTTCATCATCTTCTTCTTCTTCATCCTCTTTTTCTTCTTCTCTAGTATGAACATAGCTTGGCATGTGATTAATATAATAGAAATTATCATCCTAAAAGAAAACAATATTGTGTTGAAATATTTTATGGATAGATACGAACAAACGAGAATAGGAAAAATGTTTTTTTTTTTCGAAATTAAAGGTCTTCCAGTCATAACTAGTGTCTTGTTCAATTGAGGCAAATATTTATTAGAACAAGCACAGAGTTGTTTTTCATTTTATCAAGATCAGAACCAAACTCAACTATTATATCTGAACATATTTCGATACAAATTATGTCTTACTTCTGCTAGTGTCTTCTTTTGTAGAAAGCTTAAGTCATTTAATAATAGTTCAGCTGGTTTTAATGATAATACTACAAGAGAAAATTTCACATGAACAATAGTATAAGAACATATTTGATTTACCTTTGGAATCATCAGCAGTTGATAAGAATTCTCGATAGTTGTCCAATACTCGATCCTGAACGAAATTTTTTCAAGATATAGAATCCGAGATGTTTGTTGGTTTTTATTTTCAACTTACATGACGATATTCAAGAAAAGTAAGAATTTTATCTAAAGATATATCTTTCTTCATAGGATAGTAAACTGTTGTTAATGCAGCTTGGAAAAATGTCCATTTTTGTCGAAGATTAATCAATTCTTTATACTGTAGATAGTTTTCAAAGAATGTTTCATTTTTACGTTGTAATTCAGTTACTGGCTTTTCTTCTATTTTTGTCATACTATCAAACATATTGTATGCATATCTTCGACGGAATTCTAATATATTACAAGATGGTAAAAACTTCTCCTTTTCCAAGTGATATTGAAGTACTGAAGTATCTCGATCGAACAGTTCCAAACATTCATCTAATCGGGCAAGCTAAACAGAAAGGAGAAAGAAGATTTTTTTTCTTTAGCTCTCTCCTACACAATTGAACACTTACTTTAGCTTGTCGACGCTTTTCAATATAGGTATATATATTTTTACTGGCTTGAACAATACGATCAATGGCATCGTCGACAAGTTTTTTCGCTTGGTCATGTGCATCTTTGGCTTGTCGATCAATAAATGACTTGACTTCAGAAACTCCCAAACGACGATTTGTTTCCATTTGTTCAACTATTGAGTACATATCATTGAAAATATTTTTTCGATGACTCATAAAACATAATGTGCAAAAATCTTTGGAACAATGTTTACACATCATTTCAGTTTTCAACTCGCAAGATGGGGATGTGCAGATATCGAATCGTGGTTTCACCGTATACATTTCTTTTTGTTGATCGTTATTGTCTGAGTTATTCGCCGTGCTTGCTAAGACTATTCTCTTTTGTGAATAAAAAATGAGCGACCAGATCAGTGATAAGAAAGTGACTCGTGTAATTTTAGTTCGTACACGCATGGATATTTTTTTTTCTTTTCTTGTTCGACCATCTATTCCGACGGCCATCATGATCGGAGAAGAAGAAAAGAAAAATCGACATCTTCGTCTATTATGAACTGAAACGAAGTGTCAGCTGTATGTAGATGGATAGCGTTACCTCATCTTTGTCGATGAAATTGATTGATTACAGATATCCTTAGAAATCATGCTCTCAAGAATGATTTTTGGATTACATTTAAAATAAGAAGTAACTTTTCCCAACTTTGGAACACACCCAAGCATGAATTCTTGCACTTTCGAATGATTCACATCAGAAAAAAAGAAAGAAAGTCTCGTTTAGTCAGCTACAATGGTGTATTTATTGGTCATTGTTATTGTATACATGTTGCCGTGTCGACATGTTAAGGTCTTAACGTGAATTACAATATATGTAACAGTCTATGTATTTTCCACTCTATTGAGTTATTTTTCATTGGATAAAAAAGTCGTCTGAAAATTCTAGCTATTGTTAAATTTGTGTGAATGTTTGTTATTGTTATTGAACTGTTGACATTGTTTGATTTCAGGGTGAATATCTTTATTCAAGTCGAGAAAAAAAACTATATAGAACTGTTTGTTGCTTTAAATACTTTAACTAGTCTAACATCAATATTTGATGTATTCAGTACATTTCAAGTAACATAGAGACGATGTTGCTTTACTTCAATCACTTAATGAGATAGTACAATCATACGAGCTGTGAATGAATAAAATAGTATTGGAGGTAGGTCTCACTCAATAAATTTACAAATGGAATGCACAATACATGAATCGGTCAAACGATCGACAGTAAGTAGTATAACTTTCAGTTATTCTTTGCTTTCATGTTTCGTGATTTTTCTTAGTAATGTAGTATAAAAACTACAGCTTTGAAATTTGTTTGTAACTCTTCAAATAATAATATGCATATTTTTCTTTTGCACATCCACTACACAAGAAACTGTATGAGTATGAGTGAATTCGTGAGTTCATCAAAATAGATACGAAAAGTAATAATATCATTTTTCTTTGGTTATTATATGACTGCTCTAGATACGGAGTCCTTGGAAGATTTTAGTTATTCCTTTTGTTCGTTGGTCGAATTTTCGTGTGCTAGAGAACCACCGTGGAACATAATGCTTTTCCTAGAAAGATGTATATCAACTAATCATTGATAATACATGTGTCTGATCCGAACTTTCATATTTTTATTGAACAGACGAGATAAGACGAACTTGAATTGTTTATTAAAATATAAATGACAGAAAATAAGCGTTCTTATCGTATACGACCGTTTACGGATCGTTCTGTTCGACCTGGGTAAGTTCTTTCTCACACCTGACCTTTGCCTGGAAAATCACTCAAGCAACACTAGATACATTTAAGTTACCTTCAAACAAATTAAGCGTGTGATTATTCTAGCCTTCTCGTTCCACAAGTGCTCTATACAAATATACGTCAAAGGACCTTCACAGCACCATTCCTTCGATGCTTCTTGCATTTCAAGGTTTTCCTTCCAACTCGGTTACAAACAACGTGCGAACCTCGACGACGATTGTTTCTCACAGGCTATCTATGAATAGATTGAATATGAGACGGATATGGTGATTTTTGCAGGATTTCTATGAGGTCTTTTACAGTCTTACAGTATACGATGGGTCTTCGCTGATTTTCATCGGATGAAGAATGGGAGGGATTTCGTTTTTGACGGACAGGATTTTGCGAGTGCGATTTACTCAATATTATCGTTGTTTAATTCGATTGTATTAATCGTACCTGAATTATGTTGATGAACTTGATTGATAGGAGAACGAATTTTATTCATGTGGTTGAGTTTTCTTACAAGATC
>OENT01000521.1:0-52120 GCA_900239685.1 Rotaria macrura
GAGACTGGTAAGAGAGGTAACAATGACCGGTGACGGTGACCGGTACTACGGTTACCGGTAAAGACCGGTGAAATAGAGACGGTATAACGGTGACGATTCATCACCGTTGCATCTCTACATTCTATCAGTGGATGGAACGGTGAGGATAACCGCTGTAAACAACAACCATTTCATCAGTTGCCGGTATAAACCAGTGTAAACTAGAGATGTAACGACGATAGTGAATTATATATCATCGGTTCATGACAGTAATCATTTCTAACCCGCCTGCACTGGTACTAGCCGGTATTCGTCAGATGTCGCCGGGTGAAAGCGAAATACGGTCGGTCAAAGCCGTCGAGATGGTTACGCCAACGACCGGTTATTTTCACCGTTACACTCCATGTATAAATCGGTAATACCGGCTATTGATGAACGAGTGATTCACCGACACCGTGGCATCCCTAATCACATGTACGGCTACTCATAGTTTCTGAATGAGCTGTTTTTTGACCGTGCATTTATATACGACAAGTATGGTTGGATGATGATTGCAGGAGGATGACAGGGCGTAATAACGATGAATGCTCATCGTCTGTTTTTTTCAAAAGAAAGGAGAAGAGTTAGTTTTTTTTTATTGTCCGTTTATAACGAAGAAGTGAAACTAGGGTTAGCATAGTCACTCTGTTGAATGAAACATAAAAAAATACAAGCAGTCCATAACTCGCTTTGATATTCATTTTTTAGTTTGCATTTCTTTTCTTTTTCTCGCCTATAAACCTAAACGTAATAACGATGCAACAAAATTTACGAAAGAAAAACGATAGTGGCAAAAAGAACAAAAGCGAATAAATAAAAAAAAAGAAAAAAAAACGGTCGCTCCGAGGTTCTTTACGTACAAAATAATCGAAAGCAAATAAACCGTGAACTGTTTATCAATCGTTTTTGATATTGTCAAAATATAGAACGATCTGTGAAGAAAGTCACACAAACAGGATTTAATGCAGAATACGCAACGATGGAGAAGTGATAGACGTAATAATCATTATAGAAAACACGTGGATTAGCAATCTAGGATGCATAAGTATCATCACAAAAAATGTTTTATTACGAAATGGTTGCTAAGCACTGATATAGATCGATAGAAACGGTAATGTTATTTTTAAAAAAGTGCGAACGATCAAAAGAATCATAAAGAGAAAAAAAAGAAGTAGAAGAAGAAAAGCGAACAGAACGAGAGAAGTCGCTCTCGCTCCTCTGCATGCACGTTTGTGGGGCTGACAAAAGGGCAGTGCGTGTGTTTCGTCGAATAATTAACATATTGTCAACAAGTTCACATCAGCTAGTTATTCGCACAAATAAAATAGGAACAAAAACCTATTTTACACTCAATTTATCCTACAGAACTATGGCAACGGATATCAGTAATATTCATTCGAAAGAATATTCACTTGCCGAAACGAAACGACATAAACCATGTTTAATATATCGTGGTCATCGTTATGTACAAGATAAAGTGCAAAATCGTACTGTTTATTGGCGATGTGAAGACCGTTCACATTGTAACGGTCGGGCACATCAAATAATCGGCAATGGGGCATTACCTGTTCTTACCATAAAACATAATCATCCAGCTATTATTGAGGATTTATCGCGACATGATATTGTATCAGTGGATAGCCATCGCCGTCGAAAACGACAAAATCAAAAAGAATCCTCTCATCATTCACAAAGTAATGGTAAGCATATCGTAATCGAATAGTATTCGCATGATATCGGATGTATTGCGAAGGAGGAGAAGCATTAGAATAATGCTAACAATCGGGTTCTCAATCAATCAATCAATATATATATATATATATATATAAATACGAGAATAAAAACGCGTAGAAAAGATTGAAGAATATAAAAGTCAATTTCTACGTGAATTTCACTCGAATAAAAAGAAGATGATGATCACGATCGATCCGAATAAGAAAGACAACATCGATTCTACGTTTTTTTACGCCATGAATAAATGCGTATGTGTTATTCGAACTTTCAGCCGTTCAACAAGTAGTTTTGGTACAAATATAAATCATGTCGTTTCCTATTGAAGATAATCTCTAAAAGCAAATAAGATCCTAAAATCTACAGAAAATCTCATTAGTTTAAGTTTTGAAAAATAACGATTATGAAATACTTGAAAAGATGATCAACATCACTCATACATTGCATTACTATGGTCATGAGTCTTCGCCATCGGTGAGCAACACACCCTTCATAAACTTCCACTGGTTTCCAACAGAAACAAGTGCATACATGTACATGGCATAGTAAAACAATCATCGACAATAAGTATTCTCTGCGTATCCATGGTTTTCTTTTTTATTGTTTTCTACCTTTATACATTTTCATATATATATATATATAAATTAATATGAATGTGCGTATACATTTAGATTTAACTTTTTAGACTTTTATCATCAAATATGTTAATAAATTAATGACTATTTTAATTTTCGGAAAAACTATATACTATTCTATGAGTTCTATTGAGTTTTTTCTTTTGTGCAAATCTTTGTGATGCATTCAATAATTAAGAAAGTTGCTGCTTTTTCTTAATCGTGTAAATTCCAAAAACGTTTTTCCGCTATTTATTCGTATTTGCTAAGCATGAGAACCAGATTTTCAGTACTTATAACTTTAAACTAATGCACCAAGTTTTTTTCCCCTAAAGCCAATTAGCCAGCGCGAGGTTGATACGAGCAAGACAGACGTCGGTTCTGTCTCTTCTTTTCCTCCTACTTGTGCGAGGTTTCTTTCGTTCGTAACTATATATGTTATATGTTGCAGGCAAAGACATGTATGTTTGTTCGATGTAAAAAAGAGAGAGGGAGACAGCAAACGATTGAAAAGGGTAACCATCAGCATTGCTATCGTTATCGAGAGAATGAAAGAATGCGCAGAAGGGCTAAACCCTTTCTCTCAGCCCTTTTACCATCATGATGTTGCTTATGTGTAATAAGACGATAAAGAAAAAAAACAGAAAACTTTCTATGCTTCAACGTGCGTCTTGTGAAGCATAGCAGTGAGTATTGTGGAAGAGTCTCGGAAAATAGAAGATCTTGTTAATTATTAGTTTTTGGTGAAATAGTCTCGTTTCCTTCTTTTTTTTTTCTTCTATCTTCATATTTAACTCTATCGATCAGTATGACATTGTATAGATAGGGGAAAAAACAAGACACATCACTAATAAACTTTTATAACTATTGTTTCATACTATTAATCTATGCTTAGATTTATTAAAAATAAAAAAAGAAATGTCTATTATTGTACAGATGCTCTTCAATTCTCGCCAACATTATCAACGATGACATCGCCCGTCAAACTTGAAAATCATCAAAACAAACAACAACGTTTTCACCAGCAACATGCAGCTATTGTCAAGAATCTTCATCTATCAGAAGTGATTACAACAGCTATACCATCAACTATTCCTCATTATAATAATAGTATGAATACGTATCGTCAAACAACAATTGGTACAAATGACATGACCAAGTTACTTAGCAATATAACAACACCATCAACGAATACTCCAGTCAAAATAAAGCCAATTTCACCAGCTGCTGATTATCCAAGCCGTTTAAATCATTTTTCATGGGAAGAAATCGAAGGCCGTTATTTGCCAGTCATATATAGGTATTCATATGTTAAAGATTGCTTATTCTTTTAAATTTAATCACGCATCTTAAGCTAACAGCTCCATTTAAAAGGATGAAAATATCTTCTCATTTGCAATGGTAATTCGAGATATATTTTCTAGGACAATTGAGAATATATCGTTTATGCTAATAGAAACATTGAAAATGAAAATAGACATATTTTGACTGTTGATTTGTGATTTCGCATGTAAATAATTGATTCTCACACTAACGATAGACAATGAATATTGTTGAAGTATAGATATGAATTTCTAATGAAACTCTAATTTCCTGTCGGCTATTGTAGACATGAAAATGGTAAAAATCAACGTTACATATCAAAGATGTACGTCGAACATACATTATTTGAAAGTGAATCTTGGCAACGACATACACTACTAGCTCGTTCACTTCCACCATTAGTATCCTATTCATATACCGAACACGAACTTAAGTTATTTCGTTCTATTATTGAATGGCATCTGGCAAGTTTTCATTTTAAAACTATCCCATCATCGGATTGTCTCATTTGTTTCGATGATCTCTTGGATTTTTATAATAATTTACGTAAATTACGCGATAAATTATCAGCAGCCTATAATCGACCAATAGCACCATTACCCCGGCCAGCTCCAGTTCCCGTTAAATCCAATATCGCCGCATCATCATTTGAATTACCAACACAGATTCTCTCATCCATCAAACAACAACAACAGCCAGCAAAAGTTCAATTAATGCCACAAAATTCCGACGCTTCATTACAAATAAATCATCAACAACAACAACAAGGACAATCGATATCTTGTCAAAAAAATTCGAAAGAATGTGGTTGGTTACAAATAAATAATGTATTCGTACCATACATTGTTAAAACAAAATTACGTGAAAGTGAATTAAATAAAAATCATGCACGTCAACCAACACCACAATTACAACGTGAATTCTATGTTCCATATGAAATTCTTATTAAATGTAATATTTTTTCTGATGATGAATTTTCATTGAAAAAATATCTCATCAAAGCAACACAACAAGATTTCGATATATTAAATAATCTTATTACAAATATAAATATATTCGATGAGAAAGTACCGGAAAAAACTTTCCTAGTTAATCTATATCATATTATGGTTGGTCTTAATCGTATGTTTTACATTAAATTTTTACCATCAACACAACCACGTACACAAGTTAATAAGTATCATGCCGATATATTAATACATAAGGGTGGTACATTGATCATGAATGGAAATAAACTTATACCATATATTGTTCAAAACAATCGTTTCTATGTACCACTTTTATATGCATTTCATTCATTACCAAATATATTTATGCAAGCTAAACGTGGTGCACGTGCACCAAGACAATATGAAATCGATTATTTAAATTTATTGTTCATTTATTTTTCAATCGATACACAACCACTACCATCGGATACATTACTTGTCGATATATTTAATATTAAATGTTCGAATTTACAATCACCGATTCATTTTCGAACATTACAAGAACATCAACAACATGAAAAAACGAAACTATTGAATACAGTCATACGTTATCAACAACCAGTGAAATCGACAGGTAGAGTTTTTAATTTTATTTCGTTTAATTTTAAGAAAGTAAAACATAAAACAAACAAACAAACTTCAACTCGTTCCTTTTTTTTCTCTTCTTCTTATCAAGTCTCATCATCGACGACACACAAGACAAATAAATATCCATTAGCAAACGTTGTCGTTAATCCAATGATTCATCATCCATCATTTTATGGTTTAACAACTTCGAAAACAGTTTTAACTGTACAAAAACCATTGAAACAACCTGAAATAAAAACGATTATATACGATAATCATATGTTAAATGCCATCGTTAAATCCGTTGATGTGTCTATTAACGATTGGAAAATATCTCTGAAAGAAATGTTTCAAAAGTTTTCGTTCGATATTGATTATCATAAATTTATTCAATGGTGTCAAACAAATTTACTTTTACCGTTGATTAAATTAGATGAAGATGAAAATCAAATTTTCAAAACTAATCATATCGATAATAATAATGATGATGATGATGATGATGATAATTATTATGTTTATCAAAGAAATCTTGATAGATGTATTGAACTATTGAATGATATTAAACGTGGTTCGATTAGTATGACATTATTACCATCATCATCATCACCATGTAATGAATTACAACAACAATCCATAGGGAAATCACCATTAGCAGGTATTTATTTATTTATCTATTTTCTTGAGTATGATTCTATTTTTCTAATGAACCGTTTATGATAAGAATTTAAATAGAAAAGTGAATTGATTACATTTCAACATAATGTAGATATAGTATCGATTTCAGGTGCTAAGAAACGTAAAACTACTGTGCCAACAACTCGAAACGTATCAACAGTGAATGAATCTAATCCATTATCGGATACGATTCCACAAGAAATCGACAATCGATCTCCAGAAGTACCACTATCTAACGAAGTAACACAATCTGTTTCTAATGAGATTACAATAAAATCTCCTTATGATCAACTAACTTGTCCAACAGTCGATGATGATGATGACGATGACGATAAAATGCCAGTTGTGGCATATGTTGAAGAAGAACAATTCATCGAAGATTCAAATCATTTCGATCCGGATTCATCATTTATTATTGTTGATTCGACTGATTGTAATGAGGAAAAAATTCAACTCGACGATAGGCCTCTGTCATATTCATCTGGTTATGAATCATCGGCAGCATTAACTAATATTGATACTAGTATTCATCTAGATAATGACGATGATGATTATAGTACTCATTCAAGAGAACATTCATCATCATGTCCATCATCTATATCACGAAATTCTTCAATGATATCATCAACGAAAAGTTCAATGAAAACAAATAAAAAACGTCAACATAATAAATATGGAAAATTACGAACGAGATCACGTTCCATAACACCAAGATGTCTGAAAAAACTGTGCTCAAATAATGATCATTCGTCACTAGTAACATTAATAACTGAAGATAAAATTGAACAACATTTAAGAACATTATTTATGTCATCAAATGAAACAAAACGTACACGTACGAGACCGATAAAAACACCGACACGTCTCGTAGAAGAAATTAATACAACTGACAATAATAGTAATAATAATTATACAATATGCATGAGTGAGCCATATACAAATGTTTTTGATATTCTTTCTTCATCAACTACCGACGAAACAGTAAATACGAATGAATCAATACAAAATCAAAATCAAAATCAATCGTGCACATATAATGTTATCATAAATGATAAACCTAATAAGTTAGGTTTGACGATAAAAAAAGTTGTTCAATGATAAGTGATGCTATCAGAGTTTCTATTATTGTGAACAATCATTACTATCAATTTTATGGGGAAGAAAAAAGCAGACGCTATTTATCCTTGCCCCCTATTGAACTGAGCCAATGTGTACATTTCCTGGTTGGTGTTCTTTTTTTCTTTTAAATAGATAGATAAGTTGATCATATTGATTATTATTTGTCTAGAATATGTTTTTCTCTCTCTCTCTCTCGTTTTTTTTTCTTTTTTCTTATGATAGTGCAGCGAAATATGACAAGTGTATGTTTGAAATAAAAATGACCGAAAAATTTCGATTCACATAATTATGACATGCTCTTTTTTTTTTTTATTCTATTTTCTTCGTAATTCTAACATTGTGACTACATAAAATCAATATTCATCGAAAAGTAAATATGCAAATATGTTCACGGACTGAGAATCATGACAGAAGCATATATTTGAAGCGTGTCTTCGTCAGATTCTCATGAAATGAGAGCCGTTGTTTGTCGAGTCAAAGAAATATTCAAATATTTAATGTTGTCTAAGGAATTCTAGAAAAACAAATTCTGATGAATATTTTTGTTCGTTATTTGAGAAGTTGATTACATTATATGTCCTATTCTGCATGTTGCTTTGAAACAAAATATTAGCACTTGGTTCCTGATAAAAAGAAAAAAAAACATGTCTGCTCCAACTATTCTTCTCGAACTTCATGGAAGAAACTAGAAAAGTAACTAACTCATAAAACATCCTTTTGTTACTAGTAGTAGTTGCCATCTTTATTTGTATAGAGAAAAACATCAAGTCTTACTTATGAAAACGAATTCTAAAAACGTCAAAATTTATTCGAATGTTAATTAACGTTCCTTGCTTGTTCGACTCAATTCGTATATTTGAATCTCAATCACAACATCAACTAAAAGCGATTCCGCATACATCTGTGAATGACCTTTTACGTATATTACTTTGTTACATAACTCAGTATGATGATTCGTCTGTATCCGTGACCTTATAGATAAAAGCTAACTAGATTAAATTCTTATGCAACTTACTGTGCCACGAAGAGTATAAACTAGTCTATTTCTGTCTTTTTGATCAACTAATGCAATTCTGTTTATAGTCATCGGTAGAAATGACTGTCTACATCTGGTCTGTAAAGAAGAATGGTTTATAAATCAAATAATAACGAATGTATTACTATTATTTCAAACGATAAAAACTAATTATTACAACGTTGTCGCTTTCAAATATTGAATAGTTTGAAATACATAGAAATATTAACATATGTAGATGTTGGATCATGATTATTTTTGTTTGCATTCTATTGCTCGATGATAGTCAGATTTAGAGAAAATATTTTAATATTCTCTAATCGATATTTACCTATGTTATCTTAATTGATGGTGTTTTGATTCGTATCTAGGTCGTACAAAACGAAGAATATATTTCATATCGATATTACTACAAGTGAATTACTTTCTTATATCTGAGAAATCAACATTTAAGATTATGAACAGAATTCAATGATTAGATGGAAAAATAAGTCAAACATATGTGAAATTGTTCTTTTCTCTCACGGCTATTTCAATATATTCGTCGTTTCATTCTAACAGACTATCAATAGTAGTTAATTTAGTTAATAGGATCAACACCGGAAGGAAGGTCGTGTTCTTCGGGAATTTTAACATTGTACTAGGATTTACCTATAAATAGAAAGTCATACGAACTCCTAACGAATTAATCTTCAAAAAATGATATAAAATGAAGTCTGGCGTGATTATAATAAAATGAGGAGGAAATGAAGCATTAGTTTTTAATAGCCGAGTGAGTTTGACATATCTGACATTAGAAAAACGCTTCTGGGACTAATGTTACATCGAGGTAATCACTTCATCAGTCATAGTACTTGTATGTTAGGAGAACAAAATCGATGTTAAATATAGACGACATTTAGCGATGTCTAAATAATAGAATGACAATTAATTATTCGATAGTATTACTTGAAGAGCATTGAATAAAACCCTATGAATTGTATATCATTAATAGTTATGAATGGAAGGTCATCATATCAACTAATATAATTATGTCAAGTCTAGTGAAAATTATTGATCGATCTGAGAAAATGAAATATTAAACGAGATTTATGAAATTTTAATTTTTCTTTTATAAAAAAAACACAACAAACGTTCATTCTCTTTTTACTTGAATTGTCATGACTATTATCGATCAATCTTAACATAGACAATAAGTGTTAAGAAAAATCATCATTCATACAAGAACAAAAACAAGTTGTCTGCTAGTTCTCTAAGCAATATAATTTAAAACGAATGTATATACCCGGAACAAGTTTAAAGTACATAGTCATTGACGTACAACAAGAACATATCATGAAATATCAATTAGATATACGATTAGAAGAGATAGATGTGAAATATTATTTTTATTTGTTTGTAAAATAGCTAAGATCTCTAATTTCTAATTCACTATAATTTTATGAAATGACTAGGAGAGAAAGAAAATGAAAAGAAGTATATGCTTTCGAATGTGTGTGTGTGTGTGTCTTAGATCGTATTTATTGAACGGATGCTTTGGAAAAGGTATCACAAAATGCTTTGACTATAATAGCAACGGCATAAGCACCAGGATCAGCTACTGTATTTACGACTGATGTTGTATATGCGGCTCGGCCAACTTTAGCTGAAAGATATTTCGTATCTTGAGCAGCACGTTCAGTGATCAGTGCTAAATCTTTCCAATCTTGTACTGTAAATTTACTTTGTGTACGTTTTGATTTTATAAAATCAACAGCTGGAATGAGTACATCCAATAAACTTTTATCACCTGGTTGTACACGAGCATATGATTCAACGGATTGTATGCCTGCTTCAAATGCATCACTGAGACTATCAATGAGTTTGCCTGATTGATTCGATAATGACAATTGTTTAGCTGCAGCCGCAAAAAATAATCCACATACTAATAAAATTAAAAAGAAAATACGAATTCATTTTCAAAACAAAAGAAAAGAAATAATTTGTTTTATTAACTCGCTCCAGATGTTCCACCCATTCGACTTTCAGCGATAAGACCAAGACGCCGTAATAATGATGATGGTCGATAAACGATTAATTTTTTATTCGTAAGATCACGACTTATAGCTTCAGCAGCTCGCCTAAATGCTGTACCCGTATCACCATCACCGGACACAGAATCCAATCGATTTAATTCATCGACTTCATCATAAAATCGTTTCACTATGGTTTGCAGAGCTTGAATGACTAATTCACTAACTGATGAATCTAATGATATATGATTTTCACTAAACAAAAACGATGCATAATTAATTATCGTTTGTGTTTGATCAAAACAGAAAATGTTCTTTTACCTAATCACAATTTGTGAAGAAAATTGTTCATTAAATTCTAATGAATCAGATAATGCTTGTATACTACTTCTTGATTGTGTTGCACTAATTGCTTTTGGCCATGCATATGCATTTGTTGGTGCATCGAGTAAATTCAATAGAGTTGTACTTATATCAGTTGCTAATTTCAATACGGTTAATGAAAAACCTTTCATATTAAAAGATGTCATCAATTCTCCACAGATGACACGTTTAACATGTAATTTTCGTTGTTCAAAATTTTCAATTGCATCTTTCACGATAATACCTAATTCAAGATTTGAACAACCACCTGAAGACGAAAAAATAAACACACACACACACTAGTCAATATATGCATGTAAAAAATTAAATCGTTAAAAGACTAAACCTAGATTATTGACAAATAAAAGTATACTAGCATCGGGTTGAAGATCGAGTGTACGTGTACCAACAAATAATTGCTCTACAGCTAATGCAATTGTTTGTCTTAAGGGTAATAATTTTAATTTTTGTACGCCACTTTCACCATGGATGCCCATGCCAAGTTCCATTTCATCGTCCATTAACTGAAAAATAATCGGTTCTTAAATTTTTCTAACAACGAAAAAGGATTTTCGTTTTTATTTCCACGTTAAAACATACATCAAACGATTGTGGATGACCCGGAGCACGTATACCCGATGCTGATACACCGATTGTACGTAAATGTGCACGTACTTTTTGACAGACATCAACTATTTCACTCATAGTTTTACCTTGTTCTGCTAATTCACCAGCAATTTTCACTACTAACAAAGCTCCAGCTAAGCCTCGAGCTCTAGAAAAATTAAAATGCATCATTTTCTATGATGATCTTTGGTCATTATAATTTACCCGATCGGATTATTCAATGCTGCATCATCAGCAATAACGAGCATATCAATATCAATTGCTAATTCTCTAGCACGTTCCATTGCTAAACCAAAATTCAATCGATCACCTGTATAGTTAAGAATTATTAGAAGTATTTGTTTAGCACCACGACGTTTCACTTCCACAATAAGACGAAATATATCGGCAGATGGTGGCGATGCAAATATTGAACCCGATATGCCTATGAAATAAGAAATCGATCTCTGCAGTTCAATCGATTACAATCTTACAAGCAGTTAATAAGCCACGACCTACAAATCCAACCTAAATATTAACATAGAAATTCTATGATAATCTATTTATTCTAAAAACATACCATTGCCGGTTCATGACCGGATCCATTACCACTGATAAGAGCTACGGGTGGTACTGGTGCTCGTGAAATAACTGCTCGACCAGCTAATTCCAAATGACTATGAATGCGAACATAACCAACAAGTGAATCGTCTACGCATGAACTAAGTTCGTCAACAAAATATCCTGGCATCTGAAAAGTAATATTCTCTTGTAATAAATTTTATTTTATTTGAATATTTTTCTATTCAATGCGGAGAAGAAAAACCCGCCGGTGCATTTATCTTATTGGTTCGTTGAGCACACATATAAAAAAATCTATCACCTAAATATTCAGGACTAACTAATTTTTCTACATCACTCAAAATTTCTTCTTGTTCATCAGGTGTTTTGTTGTATGTTAATTTCTAGAAAATTTGAATTTATATTAACGATTTTCTTTTTACAATTCTATATCTTACTGTTAATCGATCGTTTAAACCGAGATTATAGAGAAAATTTCCTTGTGAGACTGGTCCAAAGAATTGAACTAAAATACAATAAAATAGATCAATAAACATTGCACGATTAATTATGATCACATAATCAGGATTTTGCAAGTCGAACATAGATAAAATATCTAATAGTAAACTTGATCATCTATTACAGCCGAAAATGATTTCGATCAAAGAGAAGAGATTCAATATCTATAGTTGCATTCATCAATTATTACCATGTGGTACTTGATTACCACGTGCTGATAATTCTTCGAAATCAACATCTGATGTTATATCAATATTACCAGGATCAGAAAGTGGATCAACTAATTCATCTTTAGAAAAAGCCTATGTAGAATAGAAATAAAATATATATTAATCTAACGAAGAAAAAGAGAATTCAATAATACATACACGAAATGTATCCCCTTTTTCACCCCAATGACCATAGTCGCCTATTAATGCTGAACCACCATGTTTCATTAGATGTGTACAAATTGATTGAGTTAACATAGAACGTTGTGGACTGATTTCTACATGATCTCTATGTGTAATATTATTTAGATACTAAATTTAAATAAATAATTAAAAAAAACAAAAATCTCTATAGAACATAAAATTCTACATTTTCATAAACTCTAAGCATAGGTGTTGGTTTCAATGACAATACATATTGAAGTTGTTTTGTCAATGGATTCCAATCGATTAAAACTTCTTTCCAACCGTGTGATGTTTTCTTTAAAAAATAATTCGAACAAGAATTTAATTATAAAAAAAAACTACAGTTAAATCGTTTTCTTTTTCTCTCGATTGAATGAATGTTTACTTGAAATTTATGTATGGGATAGATACCGAAAAATTCATTGACAATAAAATATGTATCAAAAGGAAGTAATTGTTTAAAATCATCGATCCATATAAGAGAATAATTACCATCTTTGATTCGATAATCATTTGCTATCAATGGATTAAACTAAATTATATACTAAATTCATTATAATATAGTCTTTGCATTTTACATACCGATCGATTAAGTAATGTTTCAGCTTGACGTCGTCGCATAAGTGGACTGTTGTCATACAAGGCAAAAAATGTATGTGTATGAGAATATTTTTGTTTTCTTAATATCTGGAAATAAAAAAAAAAAGAATGTCGATCTTTTCTTTTCCTCTATATCATTATTTTTTTTTGTCATGAAACAAATATTTACTTGAATAATATGATTCATAAATAGACCTCGACTAGGTCCCATTTCAACTAATTGTAAAATATTTCCACCGATTGTTGAATGTTCTTGTACAATCCATTGAGCTACTAACTAAGATTATTTTATTTTATTAGAAATAATTAAATTAATTGACAATGATTATTTACTTCAGCATACAATCGACTGATTTCAGGTGTCATGATAAAATCACCTCGTTTACCGTAAGGTTCATGTCGTGAATTGTAACCCTGGAATGATGATGAAAATAATCAATAATTTACATATTGAGATTAACAAGAACGGAGATAGAAGAATACATTGATTAATAACATACGTACATATTTTGGATTGAACGATGCTTCACGCATAAAATCAGCAACAGTTATAGGTCCAGAAGATTTAATGCGCAATGATAAATAATTAATTAATCCATTGGTTTCTGATGTTGCCCATGGTGTATAATCAACAGTTGCTTTTTGTTCAATATCCGATGAAGATGTTTTGGTTAGATCAGTTGTTGTTGTTGATTGATAACGTATGAGAAAAGAAGAATAACATCGTTGTAAAATGACATATGAATATTTTCGTGCAGCAAACATCTGAAAATGTATTGCATTTTTCTATGCATATTTGATGATTGATCGACTTTGATCATATGAATAACAAGACTATTTGATCGTAATTGTTGTCGCTATTTCAGTGTACATCGGGTTGTATTCATAATTATCGCTTTTGTATCTCCGTATATTCTTTTTTTTTTTCTTCTTCATCATAGAAAAATATACAAACGAGTATGATCATAAGTTACGTTTTCTACTTACTTTTTTTGTCCTAACCTGTCAGTATGCTTAAGACATTTTATGCATAACATAGTTTATCATGTGTGAAAGAGTATGATTCATAATACAGTAGTCGATTGATGTAAAATAAGATACACTTAATAGTTTATATGAATTCGAAAATTTCTATGAAATGTATTTCTCAATAGTGAAAGAAAAGAATCGAACATTTTCTATTCGTACCATACAATTGTCATCAAGCGTTTTGTTGTTTACAATAAATATTCAAGTCAAATCTAATTCGATTATAATTAGTAGCTACTGTTTCAAAAACTTCAAGTCAGATTTGATTTCTTTTATTCACGAATGAGAAGAATGTGAACAATATTACTCTAAGAGTCACGCATACATACACTCCTACTGTTTTAATGAAGAAGAAAACTAAATCAATATTGTTTAATAACGATATTTGAAAATTGTTCCTCATTTTCATTCTTCAATTAGATCTAAGAACATTTATAATTTCTTAAGCTAACCAGGCAGAGAAAGATTTTAAAAAAACATTCAATCGTGAACGCCCAATTGTGAGTCTTTAATGCTCGGAAATTGAAAATTCTGCATCTAAAAATGTGTTTTGTTTATGAGCGTTATTGACTCACAATCGGTGTTCTCGATTGAATGTAGAAACACGTTTTTCTAAATGTTTGTCTGCTTGAAATAAAAAAGATTGAACTAATTGTTATATTCACTTATGAAACAAAAATGACATTCATTGCTAGTTGATTTCGAACTTTACAGTGAATTAGAAGAATATGATCTAGATGAAATAATCGAGATCTATTTTCTCGAACGACCAATTCGTGCTGTTAGATTTTTCAAAGGTTATAAATATTGAATTTTTGTTTAAATTTTTTTTTGTAGCTTATCAAATATACATTTATTATTGATTTCTATCGATTTCAATCTAATTATTAAAAAAATTCTAGTATTCATCGTACATGCTATGTTAGACATATGGTGAATGTGTTTATTTTAAATCAGTATGAATTTCTTATTTCTCTTGAAGTTCTCATGTGATAGATGACATCTTGATTTCTCTCAATTTAGAAACTTTCATTATTATACAACTACAGAAATAGTCATCGGCTACTGTTATAGAACTACATCGAATGACTGTTTTATTTGTATTACACAAGACTATGTCATTGTTTGATCTAACGAAATATAAACCTATAACTTAAGTACGCTTCATAAAAATGTCGTCTCCATCGAACTTTAGTATTTGCCATCATTCAAAACTTTTCACCATCTAACTATTATCTGTTAATTGTTCTATGTATATGTGCATTAGATTTGTTTTTCCAAAAAAGAAAATCAAACTCGTCAGTTTCTGTTTGTGTGATTACGAATACGACTTCTTAACAAAAACTAGGATGAAAAACAAACACGTATTGTTATATAGTATTTCATGTAGATATTAATGAAGTAGACAAATAGTTTAGAATATGAAGCTCAACAATATATCGTACACTTTCTTTTCTGGTATTTAATGAGAAATTCAAATTATTAGATTTTTAAATTTCATAAATATAAAATGACTAGTCTTCTCTCTAGAAACAGAAAAGAGTTACTTAAGCCCCCCTCCCCCCCTTCCTGAAAATTGACTTGCCATTTTGGAGTATAGGTTTGGGCTGAAACTTTCAGGAATGAATGATCCTAGTGACAAACAATTGTGGTAAAAATTTCAGTCATGTGTGTCGTACGATTTGTTTTATAGCTTTTACAAGAATCGAAATAACTTCTTCGGGACTATGAAGGCTGCCGATGTTGGATCTATGTTCAATTAAAGCTAGTCTTCACATGCAAGTTTTCGTCGGACAGAATTTTGAAATTCGTTTCTATTCATTTTTTCTACATAGTTCAATAGGCAAAACTAACAAAGCAGGCAGTAAATTAAACTTTTCTCGGTCCAGGAATTGAATATCAAAAGTTAGCTCTCATTGAGATCTTTAAAATAAAACAAAATTATCGAGGTGAAAGCTCACGATGAATGGGACTTATTTCAATTTTCCTAGGCGAAGACCATAGTTTGAGAAAAACGCAAAATAAGTTTCAAAATATAAAAGAATTTTCTACTTATTTATCGATTAAAATGAATCTATCTCAATGTCAAGTCCTAACAGTGAAAGTTTATGTAATGGCCTTTAGATTGCAATGTTAACTCGATAACCTCGAGTGCATTCAAGAGTAGACACTTTGCTCTAAATTAATTTTTCTGAAGGGGGGCGGAGGAGCCTTAACTCAACTTAAGGGGTCCCCCTCACAATCGAGTTGCCACTTTGGAGCATAGGTTTAAGCTCAAACTTTGAGGGATGGATGGGCTTAGTGAGAAACGCTTGGGATAAAATTTTCAGTCTCATAAACTTTACTAACCTAGACTTATGGTTTGTTTTATAGCTTCGACAAGAATTGTTATAACTTCCTCACTAAGAGGGCTGTCGAGGTCGGATCAGTCTTATATTAAAGCTAGCCTCTGGACTCAACTTTTCATCGGATAGAATTTTGAAATTTTGTTCTGTTAACGAGAAAGGCGCTAAAGAAGTTTTAGACGTGAATTTTTCATGCAAATGTTTAAACATTCATTTTTAAATGGAATATTTCTAGAATATCGCATTGGAATTCGTTTTTGCAGTGTATATCAATTCATACTTTGTAGGTTTGAACAAAACGCCGCTAAATCAACCACGAAAAATGTGATATTAGGGGCGAGAGTATTTCTTTCATAAATCTGCCAAAGTTTAACCGTTTTTTCAAAAACCTATATATATATTCTGAAAGAGGAGATCACTGGGCATCTGTCGGTAGTAAAAAAATCAAGTTCTGCTTCTTTTTTTTAGAAAAATCGGATTTTCTAACGGAAACGGGGGGGGGGGCTTAATCGAAGTGAAACCGATGGTCATGTTGATCACATATTGCTTATTTTAACTAAGTAAGAACCGTGTCTGATATTCAGCGTGTTTGATTGAGAAGTCATTTCGACTTGTTTCAGAACATAAATTTCGATTATCATGATAGGATTTTTCATGATTCGATAAGAATCAAACAAGAAAACAGTTGTATGTTGTTTTTCTTTTCATAAAAAATAAAAGTAAAGAAACACACATAGATACATAACAATAAATCAATATGGTGAAAAAGTTGTCTGAGATTTTTTATCGTCAATTGTTTGTATTTCTTTTAATGCTTCTAAGACTAATTTAATATTAGCTTTAACATGTGCAATTTTATTCGATAAATCTTTTTCTTGTTCATGTAGATAAGGTAATTTTTTATCAATAAACAATTTTGCTTCATCATATGTCAATTCACAAAAAAGACCAAAACCAATTGAAATAAATATTCGATTATTGACTGAACATTCGGCTTGAACAAAAAATGAACAACCAAGATCGATCTGTGTTTGTAATGATTCATCAATATCAGATTCTTTACGATTTTTATACATTTCATCGAGTGTATTTAATGTAACACGTAAACGTTCATATTCAGCTATGTCAGAAAAAACACGATCACGTTCTGCCCATGCACGTTGTAAATCGACGCGAAGACGATCGTTTAGAAATGTTTCATATTCACGAACTTTACGTTGTATTATCGTTGTTGTTGACATCTACAATGAAGAGAATATTTATGTATCTTCACGAACGTGAATTTTCATCAATGTTTTTTCTTCACATTGAAATGTTAAAATACGAAACATATTTTTGTCTAGAATTTCTCTTCATAGACTTGAATGTACAAACGAGTATTAACTGAAATACTTGAACAGATACACGATGTAAAAGAAACTTTTCTCATGGCAATTTTCAGCATGAAAAATAATAGTTCAGATGGAGAATTCATTACGAACATCGATTCCATGCAAATTTAAAGACTTTCTAAAGATCAAAACCGTGCAGTTTTTGTTGAATCACACGACCTGATTGAATTACTATTGATGATATGTCTGGAAGAAAATGGTTTGAAATTCAATGGTGAAAAACTTTCAAATATTACTTTTTCTCTATGTACTTAGAGATTTTACATCATACATATAGATTGGAACTTTGATTTTTGCTTGAGACATTTTATAAAATATATTTTTTCATCCGATCTACGATAATAAAACTCAAACGAAGTTAAATCGATCCGATTCATTTTTCTTAGGTCAATTTATATACGGATTAAGTCAAAAAGATAGACACTTGTAAATATACTCTATAGAATGTGTAGAAGAGTGTTCACGAAAAAATCTATTTCATTACTCAGCATGAGAAAGTAAGTAGATGATGGAAATTAAACTAGGTCTCTGCATCTATTACATCGGTTTGTAGTGATACATTTTGAAGTTGCACAATTTTCATCTCTGTTGAAATATTTATATAATATTCAATTATTTCATAGATTAAATCAAAAGTAAAGATAGTTCGGATAAGAATCTAAAATAAAAGTAGTCGCCAGTTTTTCCTAATAGTTGATCTACGAAGGCTTCTACAGATAATTCATACGGAAACACACAGATTTTTTAATCTATACCCTTCTATTTGGACTAATTATGAAACAGAATATTATCGATGTGTTGTAGAATCGAATTTTCTTTCATAAAAACTAGGAATTGTTAAGATTAACCTATCAAATTCAACAAATCCTCATTCGGATTGCTACAGTGTAAAGATGGCAAATGTTGGTCAGTTATTGACCAATGAAAAGTGACTATTCAGCATATATAAATATAAAGCGATGGATGGCGTAAGATGCATGAATGAATTGTAGGAACATTCTTGATCGTAAAATAGAATTTAAATCGAATTTTCAATGAGAAAGTAAGATTTCACATTTCTCTTCGACTGAAAAAATTGAGGCTTATGTTCTATCAATCAATGTTATTGTTTATTTTTATTTAGTACTCTGAAAATGATTCATATGTTTTGGACATATATATTATTTGATAGAACAGAAATAGTAGTAGTTAGGTATGAAATATATTTGATTTTTATGATGAAGGAACTTAATGTGATATGTATCGATGTGTAAGACCGTGACAAAAAAAAGACCATTCTTCTCTTTAGAGTTTCAATCTATTCAAATGAAACGTTTAGAGAGCCAGTTTTGCAAAGCATTGACCGAGTTTTCAAGCAGTAAGAAATATTTTTTCTAACCTATTTTAGTTCAGATAAAATGTAAAAAATAAACCAGATTACTGTGGTACATATATCGCTCTACATGAAAAAATAAACTCAAAAATTGTCATCTGAGAGATGAGAGTAAAACGTAAATGAATGATTTTGAAGGAGAATCGAATCGTATGTCACTCAGGCATTTTTAAATAAGTTTTTTATTTAAGGCCCCCCCCCCCCTCATAAGTCGATTTTCGTCAAAGAAAGTCCAAATCGACTGAAATTTTGCGGATATGTTAGGACTGGAGCGGCTAGCCTACGATAAAAATTTCAGCCCGAAATATGTAAGTTTAAGGAAGTTATAAAGTGAACACTGGTTAGAAATGACCCATTTTCCATCCTAGTTATTTTACCTTCAACTATGTTTTTTCGAAAAATTTTTTTTACCATTCGATAGAGCATGCAAAGACGCAGGGCATCTCGTGCTCCGAATTTTGAGAAAGCTTCCACAACTCAAAGTCCTTGAAAAAAGGTCAAAAAACTGCAAGTGAATTTTGTAGGCGATCTTTTTTTGACATAAAAAAAAGCTTTTTCAAAAATCGGAGCACGTGATGCCCTGCGTCTTTGCATGCTCTATCGAATGGTAAAAAACAATTTCCGAAAAAACATAGTTGAAGGCAAAATAACTAGGATGGAAAATTGAAAAACATGATTTTGAGAGAAACATAAAAACATTTTTTCGGACATTTTTTGCTGTTTTTTTAAATTTTCTCAATTTTCACGCGGTTTTTGAGGAACCTGATCTAACTCGTTCTACGTAACTTTTAATTCTGCACATGCTGAGCGCTTAATTAATTAATCAGTAATTAGAGATCAAAGATTTAATTTTAAAAAAAAATCGTTTTTGACATAGTGGACCTCTCAAAGATCACTAAAAATTTCGGTCAAAAAATGGGCTTTGGAAAAAAAACTATAGTGATTTTGAAAGAGCAGAACATGGGCTATCACCTCATGGTGTTATTTTAATTTCAATTTTCTTGACGAAAATCGACTTTTTTTGAGAGGGGGGGGCCTTAAGAAAAAAAGTCAAATTCATAACCGGCGCAAACGAGCGACAGATGAAACCGAATTTTTATCTGTCCATATTGATTGATCAGCGAAGTGTTGCGCTACGTGGACAAGCCGACATATATATAATTTATGTATGTTAAAAACGAACAAATCCGTGCGAATACTTTTGAAAATCGATATTTGAATGTTCGGTTTTTGTATTGTTTATGGAAGAAATTCGTTTCTACCACTAGGAAAGTTATCGATGCACCACTATACTGGAAAGATCTTCGAAAGAATTAAAGTCGTCGAATGTTTGTATTTATATGATTTACCATCACATCGATTTCTTAGTCTCTCTTTTAACTTCGAATCTTGTACGAAGATTCGTATTGAATATGGTTCTACAGTAAAACATGTGAGACACAATGCTATCTTTATTATACTAATCGTATATAATTCATTTTATTTGACTTTTGCTTATTGAAAAATAAATGTGAATAAAATTATTTGAAATCATGATGCTAAAATATGATTATCCACATTTTGACCTCTATGTACAGTTTTGAGTTGAAACTGTTTATTCAATTTGATTGATAAGAACTGATAGAACTCGTTCTCTTTTCCTCATGATAACAACTTGCAATTCAGTTCTTTGCATATCCATGACTTTCTTCAAAAGAAATGATACGAATATTCTAGTTGCTTTCAATTTCTCAAAACGATCCTCAAGATTTTATTGACTCTATTATGAACATTGTTTACTTGTGTAGAAATTGATTACTATATTTATATGATAATCTACGATGATCATGTAGCAAAACACAACTACCTAGCCGTCGCATATCCATCAAATCGATATCTAATACAAAATAGAAATTTTATCGAAGAATTCTCTCAATCGATTTTGAAACATGTAATTTTTAATTGTTACCGAGAAATCGTACTACGTACGCGTCTTCAGTTCAGATTCTGTTCTGTGAAGTTCATTTTATATTTACTCTTCAACAAAGTCGAGTTATAACTAGACGCACAAGTCAATCGATTACGATAACACTGTCCATTTCCAGAGAAACTCTAGACTTGCAATGTACAAGCAATCGTTGCATGCTTTATTGATGAGTTAGTTATTACTTCTATTGTTCAATCAAACGTATCATGACACGATGATGATAATTGCCATTATGAAAAGATAAATATTTCATATAGAATTACTTAGCCCTTAAATATTTTAAAACACATTCTTATTCAACCGAAAGCTACAATGAATAATATCATTCTTAAGAATGTCTTTTTTTTTTAGTATCGTTTATTTTGGAATCAAACTTGCTATGTTTGCAATAGTTTCCTCGGGATTTGTATGAGGTCCATTTTCGAAAAATTCATCATTCACCGACGATATCATTGGTACTTGTGGACCTATTGTTGTTTGTTCTTGATTATTATTATTATTATTATTCATGGAATTCATAATGGCATGAAGAATTTGTTTACTTATTTGTTTATTATTTTGTCCATTATTGTTACTACTAGTTCCTGCAACAGTAATCGTGTGAAATGAACGTTTTTTATTTGATGTATGACTATTGTCTGTAGATGCTTGTATTTGTTCGGAATGCGTTGCTTCATAAACGATTTGTTCGTCTTGAATCAATTTACTTTTTCGAGTAATCAATGTTATCGGTGGTGGTTTTCTGATGTGAGCATTGGTAATAATCATTTGATCATTCTCATAACCCTGTTGATAACGTCGATCGTTGATAGCTTCATTTGTCGAACATTGACTTGCATGTCGTCGAATTATAAACGATGATTGTTGTTGTTGTTGTTGTAAACGACGTAATTCATTGTTTGGAGGATTGATAACTGACTGATGACGACTAATATTTCGTCTTGGTTTGATAGGTGAGTCTTCGATAAAAATAGTACCTGGATTTTTATCCATATCATTATCATTCTCATCAAACTCATCGCCACCGGCATCTTCATCATCATTCAGTTGTGATTGACGAACATGATCATCAGAAGTTAAACATGAAACTCTGTAAATAGATCTAATTTCATTGAATATGCAACATAGATGAGTAAGAGTGAATAATGTTTTCTTAGAATTGATATTAGAAATACGATTTGATGCACAAAGGATTCATGAGTCTACAGTCATTGAATTATTCTTGGTAGTCCAATGTTTTCGTCACTTCTCTTCCAGTGTACACAAATATGTCTAGACAATGTTTATTTTCTTAAAAAGATACTATTCTGTTAATTTTAGTCATTTATCTTTAGCAAATAAAACTCGATTGTCTCTGATATGGAAAGAGTACGACTAAGAATACTCATTGGGAATTCTATTCATTTTTCTTCAACATCTTAGATTAGAGCATGCTGACGGTCGATTTTGAAATAGCTACTTTATGAATCATATTTTCTATACTATTTATATCCTAGATAGAACCGGCCGGTCACGGTTAAATCTCTGATTCATACTTAAATCATATTAAATGTTGCCTGCAAAAGTACCGAGAATTTTCATGGCTGGCGAGAAATTTATCGCATGAGTTACATATACAGGGTGTCACAAAAGTCCGGGCGAATGAGAAAAGTGAATATCTCCACCACTGTTCCATCAAATGCGCTCATTTTTTCCTTGGTAGTGAAGGATTCTTTGAAGTTTTTTTCCATAAGAAAATCATTAACAAATATTGCTTTGAACTGTCACTTCAATATCGAATTGCATCCATTTTCGATTTTTCAAAGTATGGTTTCAAGGGAGAATCCCCGAACTGACTAATTTTCAGTTGAAACTTTGGCCAAAGTGAGGTCTCATTCACGCTAGCTTCTGTACACAATTTCAGAATTATTGGGCACTAGTCTTTCAGAGATATGAAAATTTGCACAATATCGATAGACGAGCGTCTAAATTTTCAAGATTTCATATCTCTGAAAAACTATGCCCAATAATTCTGAAATTTTGTACAGAAGCTAGCGTAAATGAGACCTCACTTAGGCCAAATTTTCAACTGAAAATTAATCAGTTCGGGGATTCTCCCTCGAAATCATATTTTGTTCAAAGCAATATTTGTTAAAGATTTTCTTATGAAAAAATAATTCGAAGAGTCCTTCACTACCAAGGAAAAAATGAGCTAATTTGATGGAACAGTGGTGGAGATATTCACTTTTATTATTCGCTCGGACTTTTTGGACACCCAGTATATATATATATATATATAAGAAAGTCATTCAAATACAAACCGAATATCGTCATAGTCTTTGCTTAAAATTTCTCCATCTGAACTAGATAATTTTTGTTGTTGATATCTTTTACTTGCTCGACGTTGCATTGTTATTGGTATCGTGGAATCAAATTCTTGACATGGATTTATTGTGTCCTGTTTTGATGAATTATTTGTATTTGTATTGATAATAGATTCTTTTTTTGATTCAACTTGATTTGCTATTGGTAATGATGATGATGATTCAATTTTTACTTGTTCAATAATATTCGCATTTGGTACACCATAAACACGATTATTGTCCAATTCTAATTTTTCTTTATTTATCTTTGCTAATGTTTTATTAGAGTTCATTTTTTCTTGTTCACTATTTTTCTTTTTAGTCGAACTAGTTTTATTTGATTTACTAGTTGATATTGGTTGTTTATCACCTTGATTTGAATTTTCTGTTGGCAAATCTTTTCGTCCTTTGAGCCAACGACGACGTGTCGGCAATTTATTCGATGGTACTGTCATTGCCTTTGATTTATGTTGATGTTTATGAGATGTATTTTCATTTTTACTTTGTGCACGTTTGTCATAGATTGGCTCTTGTCGAGCTCTAGAACGCGATGTACTTGTTCGATGATGATAATAATTGTGTGGATTACGATGAGGACCATGAACAGGTGTTTGTTGTATTGAACTAATTGCTGTTATCGAATAGTCTTCATCGTTAGCACCATTTGGTGATGGTGTTCGACGTTTGAGTATAATATCGCCATGAGCTGGCTCAAGAACATGTGCACCCTTACGAGATTTATGACCAAGCATAGGAAAATGATTATCTTCAGGTTTCTTTTGAACAGGATGAATATAACGACCACGACTAGAACGAGTCGTTGTTTGTTTTTGAGCTGGTAACGTAGTTGAAGATATTGGATGAATCATGGCTGGACTTGACCTATAATGATTACCTGATGGAATAGATGAATTCATCGTTTGTATTCGATGATTCATCGTTGATAATTTGCCTATGGATTCAGCGTGAGCAGCAGCTGCTGCTTGCATCTCGAATGCTTTAATTTTTTCAAGAACATTACCATCTTTGACAGCTTTTTGTAATGTTGCATGAATACGATCTGATGCAATGAAAGACCTTCGAATCGATCGACTAAATATAAACATAGATGATTTTATGTTAAATAGCATGTCATTGGTAAATCAATAATACCGAGGTTGTATTATATCAGTTGGTAGAAAAGGTTCATTCTTAGTAAGAGTACCATTCATAGTTGTAATTGTTTCTCGTGGAAGTGTTTGAACAATTGGTTTTTCTATCGTAACTGGTTGTACAACAGATATCGAATTAACACTTGTTGTTGTTCGATCATCACTATTTGATCGAATCTTCTTTTCTTCGTTGACTATCGGTTCTTCTATTTCATTGTTATGACTGTTAGTAATTTCTATTGGTGATTCATCGAGTAGTTCAGGTTTAATATTTGTACGAGGAATACAGAAAAGTAATCGAACACCATTATATCGACCACTTGATGGATCTCGACTATGTTGTTGATAAAATGTATTTGAATGAAGAAACTGTCGCATATGTTTAAGTTCTGAATGTTGATCATTCATTGCATTTCCCATTTGTTCATTCAATTGCGTTCGCCAAACAGCCCAATCTTGTACATTAAGTTGATTTTTATTTACCATAGTTTCACTACACAATGGTAATTCCGATGTGATAGTCGTAGGATTTCTTGTTGATGATTGATGACGTACTGGTGATGTGTGTTGTTTTCGTTTGTCTCCAAAGATTAGACGACCTTGCATATTTAATAATACATGAAATATTTCATTTCAGTTCGTTTGCATTTTATGATTCTACGTACCTAATGCTTTAGATTTGCCACTGCCACCTTTGGTCATTGGCAGTATTTCAGAATTTATAATTCAATTGATTTTCGATCATTCTAATATAAAGTCTATGTCGCAAATTCTTTACAATGATTATAATCGTTCATTTTGTTCTTGTCTTTCTTTTTCTCTCGTTCTTTTTTTTTCTTCTTATCTCTCTTAATTGGTTCGTGTCAAAAGTCACTTGAGCCGATCGACAACGGACTGTGAAGGCGGAAACTAATCGTTTGTATACAACCATAGATTTGTTAATCAAACTATTTCGACATATAATCTTTCGATCAGTCAAAGATAAGAACAATGAATGATGCACATCAAGAAGAGGATCAAAGTAAACAATATGTACATACAACCCTTGACGTTCTTCTCTTCCTACTCATGTGTCTTCGATATATGTTGTTACAATCGAGACAATCAACTACTACTAGTTAAATAGCATTTTAGTGAATATTTTACGATCAAGAAAGTAGAAAGAAAAATGTGACAGTCTTGACTTATGTTTCTATTGACAATATATTCATCGTTCGAAACTATTTTCATGTCTCAGATAAATGATTCTTGGATTTTTCATGTTCATCGTTAGTTTTGTTTGTATTCGATGTTAAAATAGTGAATCGATTGATATTTGAAAGCCAATCATATGTTGTATTCTTATGAAGCCAATGATAAGGCCAATTTTTACGTATGGATGGACGTTTTGATAATGTTTCATAGTAAATATCTATATGTACAACAATAATGATCATTATCATAAATATCTATGAATAAAAATAATTTCATTTACTAAGACAAGGAAAACGATCAAGTGATAAACCAAAGTGTACAGCTAAAGCTAATTCTGGAAAGAATAAGATATCAACAAGCGTAAATAACGTATGAACAATGCCATTCATTGAATCTGTTATGAAAAAGTTTTCTAAAATTTATTTGAAAATATTTTTCATCGACTACCTGTATCTGTAATGTAATCATTCCAACGAATTAATTCAAAAAATAACTTTTTTTCACGTATTTCTCGTACATCCGTATCAATCAATGATGTATTATGATTGTCAAATGATAATCTATAATTGATTAGATCTTCTGAACATACACGTTGAAATTCTAAAGTCTATATTATTGAATAAGATCAATGATTGAGACATGTATATATATATATGAGTGCAGCATTGAAACTTTTTGGTATGATTGGTCCGGAAGAGTAAAAGTAGATCTGAACAATTTTTATGAATTGCATTTTATTATACGCTATACCTATATTATACGGTAAAAGTTTCCTAACACTTTTTGTCGAATATTAAGGGAGATATACCCTTTCCGAACGTGTGAGATGATGACATACTTAGGGATGTACGGAGTATTTCTCGGTTTTCTTCAAATTTTTTTCTTGAGGATGCTCTAATTATCTAATGTACTGTACGAACAAAATGAGATGTTGGCGATGGTTTTACGAAAAGTCCAAAATCAGAGAGCAGAGCTGGGCGAAATACTCGAAGGGTTGGTACTCCTACTAGTACTCGAGTAGGGATGCACCGGTGACGGTGAATCACCGTTTCACCGGTCTAACGGTAACCGCCCTTACCGGTAACCGTCCCACCGATAACCGTTCCTACCGGGACCCGTTCCACCGGGACCCGTCCAACCGGTAACCGGTCAAACCGATAAGCATTCTGCCGATAGCCGAGAAGCATCTCCAACATCCGGTAAAAGACGGTATTAGCCGATATAAACGGTATAAACAGGTTCATACCGGCTTATACCGGATGTTGGAGATTCTTATCGGTTATCGGCAGAATGCTTATCGGTTTGACTGGTTACCGGTCGTGACGGTTACCGTTGGAACAGTTGCCGTCACCGGTGCATCCCTATACTCGAGTTCATACTTGCCCGGTTCTGTCAGAGACCGAGCCTCTCGGTCTCGGCTCTGTTAGTGCCTTTAGTAAAACTGTAATGAAAATTGAAAGATAATTCGCACAAAACTTATCAACATGTCATTTTGTAGAAAAATGTTCACTCTACAACAGCAACTATTTCAAGGAGTTTGCAAGTTCTTTGTTGTTACGATTTAGTACTGTTTTTACAGAAAAATTGAAAAAAATTAATTCTCAGTCTGGGTACATCCTTAGTCATAATGTTTAACGTGATGCTGAAAAGAAGTATTTGTAGCGATTTTTATGCATTACATAATTACGTTTTAAAGATTAATCTTAGTTCGAGATGAATGTTTAGAAGTCTGTATGTTGAAAAAAGCGTCGCTGTAAATTCTTCTTGAACGGTAAAAGAACGAGAGTTGAAATTTGTACTACGTAGATAACGTTTTGGTTTATATCTATTGTAAAAGTTTGAGTAGAATCGAACGCATCATAGAAAAATTATAGATTAGACAATTTTCAAAATGTCACTCTACAAAGTAATTATACAGACAAGTTCTTTTAGAAAGTCCTCCCATTTTTCTTCAGAAAAAAATCTTTAAGAGAGAAAATTTTTTTGCTAGTTTTTTAATTTAAAAGTCTTCCTTTTTTGTTCGCCCATTCTGCACGCTGGCAGCTTTCCCACTGACAATGCTGTATTTTAAAATATGTCACTCGACACAAAAGCATTCAACTGTCTGTAAAATAATGAACGTTCGACCAGGGAAAAAAACAAGCATTTAAATTATAATTAAATAGCTCATTTTGACAGAGCGTCGGACGCTGTACGAATTGGACTATTTGCATTGTTTTTCTCGTATTTCATTTATGTTTAGGATAGCTGACATTTGGTGTATATGTGCACGCGATTGATTAGTGAAATACATGTAAAATCTCCATCTTGCCAAAAAGCTGCAATTCACTCATATATATAAATATATATATAAGTATTTGATAGAAATTTCTACTTCAAATGAACGTTCGAGTACTAGACCCTTCAATTCTAATGAAGATGCAGGTATTAATGATGGCTTTGAAGTTTCAAGAAATAGAAGAACAGGTAAAACACCATTCAATGTAATATCCTGTATTTTTAATGATGGTACCTTGAAATGAACTCAATAATTATCAAGAATAATAAGGATTTAAAAAAAATATTCGAACAATTCCATATTCATTATTTATCCAAAAGTCATCACTTTTATCAATCTGATCTGGTCGTATAATCATAATGCTTTTATAACCTTTCAATTGTTTTTCTTCAAGTGCAATACGAATTTTCCATGAAGCTATATGACCTGACATCCAATACAATGTCATATTTGTTGGTGAAATCTATTGTTAAATGTATATATATATAAATAAAATTAATATTCAAGAATCATTCTAACATACATGAAACGATCTAATAATTTCGTCGTGCTCTATCATGATGTAAAATGAGAAAACATTCTTTTTTTCGCGCAATTTTCTCACAGCTTTTTGTTTTAAACATGATCGAGTATAGATTTGATTCCAAATAGTTCTTCAGTATCCTTAAGTGTAGTACTACAACATAATGAGTTAGTCGATAGACCATTTTATTCTGTTATGTAGTGGTGTAAAAAATAGCAGCAATTTGGTCTTTTAAATATATTACTAACATTGGAAAATGAATTTAGCGAAAAAAAATAAACCATTATATTTATATTTTCATTAGTATCTGCTTAATAAAAAGTTAATCTAGTACAACGCAGAAATTCTCAGTTTTTAGAACGTTTATTTTTACATTTTCTATGAAAATTTTTCTCTTAAATTTATTATTACTACAGGAATAGCTCTAAGAACAAAAGAAAAACTATAATGTGATAAAGCTTAAAATCCTCTATTATAGTCAATATAGTTTTGTCTTGCCTTGCACTGATGTACTAGAGAATGATTTCGCGAGAGAGAGAAATCGAACAAAAAAAGCATGTTTTAATAGATACTTGAATTTTTATTACAGATGTAGAAATAAAATTTTTGAGTAAATAAAGAATTATTGTTATATTTCGTTTCATACTAACTAGTTTATCTTGAATTTTGAAAATTAAAAGTGTAAAATATACCATGAAAACTTATGTTACTTTAGAGCATGCTAAGTAGGGAATATCTATCCAATACTAGATATATATGCTTCAGTGTATTTACACTGGTGTACAGTTTCGATGTATTACAGAAGTCAGAATTGATTTACACATCTTTTCATAGATGTACACGAGTCATACTTATAAATGTAAGATAATAGAAAAATCTAAAATTTGGCATTGTATAAACGAAAGATACTTTCTGTGATGCAAGAATACTGAAGAAAAGAAAATTTAGACGAGCACTATAATTAATGATAGTCGAATAAGTGGCATTGCATCATTGATATTTTAACTGTAAGTACGCATACTTTGCCAAGCATATATTTCATTCACTTTTGAAACTTATTTTAATTTAAACATTTTCAACTTAGTTCATTCATTAATTGTATTATAGTAGATGGACTATCTAGACTTCAGTAGATGTCACTTTTCATTATTAACTGTTGTGCATATATGATGTCTAACGCAACTGAAAATAAACGTCTATATTAAAATACAGAAAAATCAATAGCAAAGATATTTTACGAAATAATGAATTTATCAAAGGAAAAAATTTTTCTTTTTCGTCGATGTCTAATTTACTACATAGTTCTATTGACTGTTAGTTTTATTCTATTGTTATTAACTAAACGGTAGAAAAATATATCCAACTAATATTTCATTTGACATAATCATTTTGATTACATTCTAAAGAATATATTTTTAAACCACATGGTATTTGGCAAGATGAAAGCCCTTGATTTTTAATTTTCTTTCAAAAACTTGCCTTTTCTTTTTGAAATAAATTATTAAAGTATATTTTCAGTAGTTATTATTTTTCATTATTTTCTTGCAACAAAAAGCGAACAGTACTAAAAATTTCTAAAATAAGAAAAAAAACTTCATCATCAAATGAAACACATTCGTCTCTCTTTTCCCTGACTATTTACTAATGTGTTTTGTATGAAAAAGTTTTTCTTAACTTCATTTTCTTTAGATTAAAAAAAACAAACTTGTTTGCATCAAAGCGTCTATTTCGATAAGCATAATTTAAGTTGTTGATAAAAGTTAGAAATCGTCAAATATCTATCGGACGAATTCGTATTAATCAATCATGGCTCGTCGATGTTTGCTCAACATCGAACAATATGGATTGTTCATGTTAATATTATTGAGTACGACTGGTGCAGGTAAGAATTGTGTTGTTTTCTAGTATTGTAGCAATCATGTTAAAGTAACTCTAGTATTTGCTATTACACGAGACACTGAGGAAGGATTTTCCAATTGAATATACGTTCACTTACAATTTTTGAAAGCTGAAAAGAATTGCTTAGTCTACTAATGTTTGTCTTATTACAAAGCAAAAATGAACTCACTTATTGATGAAGTAATTTCATGAATTTTATTTAATATGTCGATTCATATCTACTGAAGTCTTTTGATGAGAATTTTTTAATGATCTATGATGAATACAGAAGAACTATACAAGTAGAAATTCATCGTGCTTCTATATTTATCAAGTGAGATATTGATCTTGTATCCTATAACTCAGTCATTTTCTAAATTCTATTGTTGTTGTTTGCAAAATGGGAAGATGAAAACTGCTTCATTTTATTTTATAGGAACCTTGAATATCTCTCCGTCAGCACGATGGGCATTCAATGCAACGACAGTAGCGGGATCTTCAACTGGAGGTGCTGGATCGTCATCGTCGCAATTGAATTCTAATTATGGTATACGTGTTGATAATGATGGAACTCTCTATGTTGCCGACAAAAGTAATCAACGAATTGTGGGTGTATTTCCGAACTCGACCAATGCTAGCATAATTATTGGCACTGGCTACGGAAGTAGTCTGACTCAAATGAACTTTCCAATGGATGTTTCTGTTACAAATAATTCGATCTATGTGCTTGATTCTTCGAATTATCGTGTTATGAATTGGTGGAAAAATCAGAGTAACGCAACTGTTGTGGCTGGTATCACTGGTACAGCGGGGGGTACGTCGAGTAATTCAACGTTCAATGTAGCATACGGATTAGATGTTGATGACCTCGGTTATATTTATGTTTCGGATGGATCGAATAATCGAGTAATACGCTATCCTCCGTATTCAACAAGTGGTACAATAGGTAGTACGATAGCTGGCACAGGTAATCCCGGCTATGGATTTCAAGGATTTAGTAGTCCACGGGGAATCTTTGTGGATAGTAATAGAGCACTCTACGTAGTTGACACGAGTAATCATCGAATTCAAAAATGGAATTACGGGGCTTGCTATGGAATCACTGTTGCTGGAACAGGATATGCGGGAACTGGTTTGGACCAATTACAAAATCCATCTTCAGTAGTCGTCGACAGTAATGGATATATGTACATAAGTGATCAAAGCAATCATCGAGTATTGCGCTGGACTCCAGAAGCTTGTATAAGTGATTGTATCGCTGGTTGTTCAATGACTGCAGGAACGAGATCTGATCAATTATATTATCCGTTTAATTTAGCATTTGATAGTCTTGGTTCACTTTATGTTAGTGACACAGGCAACAATCGAGTGCAGAAATTTGCAATACTCAACACCACCGGTTAGTGCGATAATACTTGAATGCAAAATCTGATGTGCTATAAACATGTATTTATTTATTTAATCGTAGCAACAACAACAGGATCGACCACAACTACTTCAACAACATCGCCTATGACTCCGATACATGAAGCAGCAGGTATTATTCCTCTTACGTTATTAACTAAGAAAATATTTCCTTCATCATTTCTTCGTAGTACGATTTATCAATATTTCATACCTTGACTTTGCCATAGAAGCGATCGACTGATTTATTAAAAATTTTCGTAGCGAAAAAACAGTTCAGTTTTAACTTGATGAAACGAAACATGCTCTTGAGTTTACGTATAAGTGTATGAGGTTGAAAGATTCCAATGATGTTTTGAGTAAACAATTGCCTATTGAATACTAGAGAGATAGTTTACTGTTTCGACGACATACGCTAAACACTTTCTATGAAATATGACATAATTAGAGTTATGTTAATTATATCTGAAAAAAATAATATTATTGAAAAATAGTTAATAGTATGTATGCCAAATGCATCATCAACAAAAGGCAAGCATTGTAGCATTATTGAAGTCAGAATGTTTTGATCGAAGATGAATTAGAAGAACTAAACGAATGAAGAAAAGTTATATGAGACTACTGAACAATACGTTTGCTTTAAAATCATTTGTGCATCGTGCTAATTTGATTTTGAATATGTTCTTCATTTAAATGTCAGGAATTTCTCGCAATTAGGAATTGTTCTTGCGAAGCAATTTATGGATTATTTACTAGTATTTAATGTCAACTGTATTTGATTTTCTTTGAAGATCAATATTTTTTATGAGCTTATTCTTCTTTATTTCATCAATTAAGATGAGGTTGAGTACTATGAAGAATTAGGATCAATATTTTCCGAGCAAACTTCAATTCAAAATTTCGATTTGGCTCGATTGTATCGTGTATCAAAATCATTTTGTTCTAAATATGAAGTATCTATCACGATGTATGTCAGAAGAATGATTGAGAATGAGTAACAATGAATGATTTCATTGAATGAATGCATTTTGTTGACATAGTTGTCAATTCTATACGACTAAAGACTAAATTTATTTATTGTATCCCATCGTAAACATGCCATTAAGTTCATGATTAAACCAAAGAACAGATTCTATCTTCAAAAGAATCACAAGAGCCAAGAAGAAGATGTCAAAATGAAACCGGAACAGGTTCAGAAGTATTCCTGAGTGAACCAGCATAGATTTATGGTTTATTCCATTGCGTATATGTACGATTGTTTAAAAAATTATCTTCACTTCTAGAAGCACAAATATTTCTTACTGCTCAGTGGATTACTAATGGAACTACAGTAGCAGGATCTTCAACAGGAGGAGCCGGATCAAATTCATTGTTACTGAATTCGAACTACGGTATACGTATTACAGATGATGGGACTCTGTATGTTGCAGACAGAAACAATCATCGGATCTTTGTTGTCTTTCAAAACTCGTCGAATGCTAGTCTGATAATTGGTGCGGGCTACGGCAGTAGCCTGACTCAAATGATCTATCCATCTGATATATTTGTTACAAATACTTCAGTCTATGTGCTTGATTCTTCAAATTATCGGATAGTAAAATGGCTTAAAAATGGAACCAATCCAACTATTGTAGCTGGCATCACTGGTACAGCAGGGGGTACGTCGAGCAATTCTACCTTTGCTACAAGCTATCAGATCTTTGTTGATATTTACGGCAATATTTATGTAAGTGATCAGGCGAATCACCGAGTGCTACGTTTTCCATCGAATTCCTCAAATGGTACGAGTGCCTCTGTTGTTGCTGGAACCGGTTCTCCTGGATACGGCCCTAGTCATCTCTATTATCCCTATGGCATATTTGTCGATAGTTCGCTTACATTATATATCGCCGACACATTTAACCATCGTATACAACGATGGAAAGTAAATGCTTGCTCAGGTATTACAATCGCCGGCCGAGCACAACAAGCAGGTAACACTTTGTATCAACTAAACTATCCGACAGCAGTGGTTGTCGATATCAACGCATACATATATGTTTGCGATAAAAATAATAATCGGATTCTTCGCTGGGCTCCGAATGCTTGTGTTGCTACCTGCATTGCCGGTTGTGCGATGATAGGAGGAGTGGGAATCGATCAATTGAATGGCCCATACAACATCGCCTTCGATAGTCATGGTTCACTTTTTGTGAGTGACACATCAAACAATAGAGTTCAGAAGTTTCTCATATTTAACAACATACGTGAGTACATGAGAAAGTTGTGATAAACATCAAATGGTTTCTGAATTATTTTAGCACCAACAACAACCTCTACCACAACAGTAACAACGAGCACAACAGCTACGTCAACAACCTCCACAACCACAATCACGACCACCACACCGGCTACCTCAACAACTACAACTACCTCAATAACAACAATCACGACCACGACAACGGCTACGTCAACAACTACAACAACCTCCATAACAACAATAACGACAACCACAACAGCTACGTCAACAACTACAACTACCTCCTCAACAACAATAACGATGACGATGTCGACAACGACAAAGACCACAACAACAGCAACGCCGATGGCTACAACTGTGCCGGCAAGTACAACTGCTTCAACAAACACAACTATTTCAAACAGAACAACCACACCAACAAATCCAGCTACGGTAACTGACTCAAACATGGAGAAAAATACGGCGACCAATGCGAATCTGATGACAGATACAGCAACCTTTGCCAACATGATGACAGATACGGCGACCAATGGCAACATGATGACTGATACAGCAACCTTCGCCAACGTGATGACAGATACGGCGAGCGATCGCAACATGATGACTGATACGGCGACCTTTACCAACATGATGACAGATACGGCGACCAATGCGAATATGATGACAGTTACAGCAACCTTTGCCAACATGATAACAGATACGGCGAGCGATGGCAACATGATGACAGATACGGCGACCAATGGCAACATGATGACTGATACGGCGACCAATGCGAATATGATGACAGATATGGCGAGCGATGCCAACATGATGACAGATACGGCGACCAATGCGAATATGATGACTGATACGGCGACCAATGCGAATATGATGACAGATATGGCGAGCGATGGCAACATGATGACAGATACGGCGACCAATGCGAATATGATGACAGTTACAGCAACCTTTGCCAACATGATGACAGATATGGCGAGCGATGCCAACATGATGACAGATACGGCGACCAATGGCAACATGATGACTGATACGGCGACGAATGCGAATATGATGACAGATATGGCGAGCGATGCCAACATGATGACAGATACGGCGACCAATGCGAATATGATGACTGATACAGCAACCTTTGCCAACATGATGACAGATACGTCAGCTGGTCCAAACAAGGTTACGACAAATACTGGCACCGTGTTTACCATCGACGGTAAAATTGTTGTCGATGATTTATGAATTTTAATTTCAATTTTAGGTTGCTCACTGCCTGTGATCGTTGTGATGCCATTTAATCCATCATTTGGTGCGCCATTGTATATTCAACGTAGTCAAGCAGTATCAATAGCTTCTTTCAGTTTACTGAAGTGCCCTAAGTCCCTTTTAGCTCGCTTTCAATGGATAATTCGCGTATTTAAACCTCTGCGCTCGTCTCCGATTGACATAGATCCATCGGTGGCAATAATGACACTTAGTGAACTATATCTGCCTCCTAGATCATTAGATTATGGCATCTATGAGATAGAAATAACATCAACCATGGAAATCTCTCGTCGTTTAACATCTTCGTTGGTCACATACGTGGAGATTATACCGTCATCAGTCACAGTCAATTTGATTGAATTCGGTTCATCAATGATTAGCATCGGTCAAAATCAGACATTAATGCTCGATCCTGGTTCGTTTTCTATCGATCCAGACACAGTGATATTCAATGTGAATGTAAGTCACGTTTTATTGAAATATGCACTGTTTACCTTCGGTTTCGTTTGATAATCGACGTAGAATTGGTATTATATATATTATTGTCGAAACAATTTTCAGACAAATTTTACGCCAATTGATGATCCTTTATGTTTTGGCAATCGATCAGGTAACAAACTCAATTTCTTTCCTTTTCATCGATTTGATAAAATATAGAGTGGCACTATGGTTCAAACGAGACCCGATCATCATTGATCATTGAAGCAGGATTGTTGAAGACGAATCTAAGCTATCAATTTCGAGCAGATGTGATCAGTCTTTTGAATGAATCAAGAATTTTTAGTGGATATTTACTTGTCAAAGTACAAGAAGCTTACTCAATGATCATTTCAATAAGGTATGGCATAGTTGTTTCATTGAAGGAAAAAAATATTTTCTAGAAAATTAACAGTTGTATAATTTTGGAAACATGTCCATTACTCGATGAATATCATCTGATTGATCCGAACACCCAGACAGCACTAACTTCATTCTGGATCAATAAGAAAGTGAATCAATCTTTCAATGGTTTGATTACATGGAATATCTATCAAGGCTTAATGAGTACAACAATGGTATGGACAATGCTACCGAATATTGCAGCCTATGCTAATGATTGGTTCTTTGGTAAGTCTCATTTCTTGATTAACTATAAACTCGTAATATTTCAATAACTCACAAAACACTTAAGGAATTGATTCTGAAAACTTCACTACTACGAAAGACCTATTCCTAAATTATCCGTATGTGAACTATTGGCGTTTCGAAGTGATCTACTCAATGAATTCGATACTTGGTATTGGAGCAATTGATTTTATGATTAATTCACCACCTACTAATGGCACATGTTCTATTAATCCATTGAATGGAACAACAACTACATTTTTTACCATTTATTGTTCGAATTGGATTGATGCTAACGGTATAAAAGATTATTCGTTTTACAGTAAGTGCATCTTTTTGTTACAATAGATTTATTATGTTCTTCTTTTTACTAGCATGGACGAAAGATCGATCAACACGTACTATTCTTGGATTTACAAACGTTCCTACCATTGAAGTACGACTGCCAACGGATGGTTGCAAAACGACAATGGTTCATATAATTGCACGTATACGAGATACATACGGATGTATGACTGAAATCGATCTACCTACAGTTTCTGTTGTTTTTGATACGGCAACTATGAACCAGTTATTTCACGGTGTTGTCATGAATCCTATGAATACAATCAATAATTCTCAACTCAACATGAATCCATTGGTGATAGCTCTCGCCAGTGGAAATCAAAATCTAGTCAGTCAAATAATCTTTGCAGCAACACGAGCATTGAATGATATGAGTGTAGCAAACTTTCAAAGAGCTATTGCAGGTATTATGATCGAATGCTAGAAATCCAACTATATAATTGTCTATCTAACGAGTGAAAGTTAGTTTTCAATGGAGTATGAATTTTGTATTTAGCAAAATATGAGTAATATTAAACACAAGCTACAACATTTAGCGAGTAGTTTGAATAAGCAAGAATGATATTTGAAAGCGATTGATCAATTATCTTTTATAGAAAACCACTGTTTCGGCACATATAATTGATTAATTTACAGTGTTTATTCTTTCGTTAGTTATCTTCGTTGTTTCGATAACAAAAATTTCCACAGATACCAATCTCTTTGAATGAATCTGTGGTCAAAAAGAATTCGAGACGAATTTCATCTATTCTCAATAAAAGATATAAAACTCTACACACACATCTCATATGACAAACACCTACTATTTTCTCTACGATCTGCATATACTCTCTGTGATTCTTGCCCATATCTTAGGAATAAATAAAATAGCCAATCGAAATAGTTATCAAGTCAAACATTAATCCATAAATATGTGAAGCTTCTCAAATTGAACGGATCGAATTCAAATGATATTCTTTTCCTTCGCGAATTCATTCTGCAACATCGGAATCGATGAAAGTGAGCCAAGCAATTTGAACATCATCACGCTTTCAAAAGATAATTTGAAAAATTGTTAGAGAAAGATTGTTTTAGATATACATAGATGCATCTCAAATTTATTGAATTTCTAAAGCGAATTGTAAACAGTTCGAGAAAAACATTCCCTATAATCAGAAGATGAAATAATTAATCAAGAAACGTTCCACATCAGAATGATAAAGAAATGTCGAATTAGTTATTCTATATTATTAGATTCATTATAAATTGTAGTCACTCTTCTCAAGAATCATACAAACAACTATTTTGTCTAGCTTAGTATCGAATCCATTTTTCATCTACTTGTTCAACTCAATTTCGATTTGATCTAAGAAGTATAAAATTCGATTACTTCTTTTTCTTATGGTATCTTGCTAGATATTACATCTTTAGCTGGTATCGCAGTAGCACCGTTGGACACAGAAAAACAAACATCAACATCTTGTGTATTGAACTCATTGATTTTACTTGATTACAAACTACAATTGAATAATCTTGCCGATATTCGTGATTATCTTATCGGCTTCGTAACAAATCTCTTGATAACGACTGTCGATAGTATTATTTTACAAAGCTCAATGCTAGCTCAACTAACTGGAGCAACATCTGAGTTGACACGGGATACAGCCGTAAGAAAATTTTTGTTGATGTATTATTCTTGTACTCGATCTTGTATTTGTATAGTTGTTGGCATCAACAAGATGCAATCACTTGGCAAATAGTCTACTCGATATTTCTTTAAATACTGATTATGAAAGTGTCAAATCAGCTACTAATTGGATTCATCAATGCGCAAGCAATACGCTTCAAGTGAGTTTTCGATTGTAGAAAAATTATTTGCTGCTGACCAATTAATATTTTAACATTTTGAAGGGAATCAATGCAGTATTACAAGGACGTAGTATTGCTCTTGATCTTGATCTAACTCGTGCCAATACATTGCCAGCCGATTATGATACTGATATTGAATTAACATGGTCGAATCTCAGTGAAGTTTTTTATTTTGCTTTTCATCATCATCTTTTGTTCATTTATTAAGATCTGTTTGCTGATGGTAATGATTTTTCATGGGGAACAATCGAGAAAAATCGTAATCTATACTATGAAGATCAGACGGTAGGTTACTAATGAATTTCAATGAGAATAACTTGTTGGAATCATTCTATTGTCTATTCAGGCGACAATCATTGGCAGTCAAACAGACGAAATATTTTCAATGACTACTCAGTCACTTTTTCAACATTTGAATATTGGTCAATCGATGTTGGCAACTACATCATCAGTAGTTTTTCTACTAGAAAAACTTAAATTTAAAACTCTTTTGAACAAAACCATTCTATTAAATGATAGTGCACGTATTCGATTTCCGAATAACATCAATATTGCAGTCAACGATAATACATCTATGTTCTATCGGGTAATATTTTTCTTGTGTTTCAAAGGCAGTACTATCAAAGAGAATGTTTCATTCTAGTTAATCTTACTACCACTAGCAGCAGCGAATTATAAATTCAATATACCGAACAACTTGTCTCGGACAATATCGATTGTATTAATCAATAATCTTGAACAAGAGATAAAAATACAAGGAATAAATGAATCCATTGAACTGATCATTCCTCATGATTATTATTTAAAGTTTCCACCGATGAAACTTCAAAATATTTCATTGACATCATTCGGCATCAATGCAACCAATAATCAACCATTCAGTTTATTCTATATCGACACTAGTTGGACGAATGGAAATGTATCGAAATCGGTTCATTTAGAAATGCTACCGAATGATCCAACACGAGGATATCTGATCATCTATCGATTTGATAATGTTCCACAATTGAATTCGTCGATAGATAAAATTAATGGTTGGTTTTTATTGTGTCCATCGAGTAAGTTTACACTTGAACAACAAATGTATGTTTATCGTAACTTCTATGAAAATTTTCCTCTTTTGTCTACGACTATCAAATCGATTGAATTCTATAATCATCCATTTGTTTTTCGTAGATTTGAACAATGATGATCTGTGGAGAACGTTCATCGGTAATCAAGAAGTGTCAAATCATCAATCAGTCATACTCGGTATTCGAGAACTGAATCATACCGAAATGACTGTATATTGCACGAATGAAATAGTTCGTTCGCCGCCAATTACAGATCGACCTTATAATTTTTCGGCTGACTATTCACTCCGCATATTTCTGTCTGGTTGCTACTATCAAGATTCAAATAATCAATGGCAATCGGATGGTTTAATTGTAAGTTTTAATGTTTATTTTCTCGGAAATGAAAATCGAAAAAAATATCGTTTCTACTCGTCAAGGTCGGACCATTAACTAATCATTTGGAAACTCAATGTTTCTCTAATCATCTTTCAACATTTACCGGTGGTTTTCTTATTCTTCCTGATCCTATCAATTGGATTTATGTATTTGCCAATACAAAACCCATGAAGAACAAGACCATCTATTTAACAATAATTATCCTCACGATTGCATATATTATTTTAATAATTTATGCTCGTCATAGAGATCAGAAAGATATCGATAGGGTTCGTCAAACTGATTTCATTATTAGTCTTCTTATCGTATTTATTGATTTTTCTAGCTTAAGGTCACGTTTCTTCGTGATAATAATTCGAACGGAAAGTATTTCTATCAGCTTGTCATCTTTACGGGTGCTCGATTCGGTGCTGGAACAAAATCTAAAGTGATTTATCATATCAATAGTTTTGATGTGACTTTTAGAATACTTTTTCTATTTAGGTTCAATTCAATCTATCAGGTGTCATGCATGAAACAGGCATTCGAACACTGATCGATACTGATCGAGAAATATTACAGCGTGGTTCTATTGATTCATTCATCATTGCTGTGCCTTCGTAAGTTGATTTCATTAATATGTTAATGATTCTACGTAATTTATTCGTGTAGATCTCTTGGTATTCTTCAATATCTGCATATCTGGCATGATAATACTGGTTCAAGTTGGTCTTCATCATGGTTTCTCAAATATATTATTGTTCGCGATCTACAAACTATGGAGAAGACCTATTTTATTTGTCAAAATTGGCTAGCCATTGATAAGAATGATAAAATCGTAAGCATATCATTCTCTTTATGTTTGAAAACACAGTAAGAAGTATATTACTCTACTACTTACAGATTGAACGATGTTTACCAGCTGCTAGTCAACTTGAAATGCGTGATATAACTTATGTTTTAACTAAGAAAGCCTATTATACTATGTCTGATAAACATTTGTGGCTTTCGATCTTTGATCGACCAGCAACAAGTCACTTTACTAGAGTTCAACGATGTACTTGTTGTTTCTTTTTACTTTTTATGGCTATGCTTTTAGCTATTCTCTATTATGATCAAATACAGCAGGCGAATACTACTACATTAAGTGGTTTGCATCTTGGCTCATTATGCATCACACGAGAACAGGTTTAATGGAATGATGTACTCATTTCATTCAAATACTTTTGTTTTTTGTTTCTATTTGAATAGGTCATAATCGGGTTTATTGTCGATATCCTATGTTTCGTTCCATGTGTAGTTCTCGTTCAGTTTTTTCGGCGAATCCGTCCACGTAATTTGAATCAGCAACTTTCACCTGTTCTTCAAACATTATTGGCTATTGGTGGACTTGATCATAGAATTTCGCCGATCATTATGACCGAAGAATTAGTTGTCAAGAAAAACAAGAAATATCCATTTCCATGGTGGTGTTTAATAATTGCTTATACTATATCGTTTCTTTTCATCATTGTCTGTGCATTTTTCATCCTTATGCGTGGCATTCAATTCAGTGACATTAAAAGTCAACAATGGTTGATATCACTCGTCACTGTTTTCTGTTCGTCGTTTTTGTTCTCTCAACCGATGAAGATCGTTATTGTAATCGTTTTCTTTGTTTTTTGTCATCGAAAATCAAATGATGACAATGATCAAGAAGCATCTGGATATATCGACAATGATGAGAATATCTATTTGAATCGCACTACACCAGAAGAACATGATGCTCATCAGAGTATTGAGGTTTGTTTGAGTTTCTACGCATTGAATTATATTAATTATGGATATTCAAAGGAATATGATTCTTCATATAACTCACAATATACAGATATCGATCGACTCAATATTAGTCAAATAAAGAATACACGTAGCATTCATCTTCGTGAAATAGCAGTTAGAAAATTGATTCGACAACTGGCATTTCAATTAATCTTCATTGTCATTCTTTTCCTTGTCACGTACCTAAATCGAGATCCACTCTGGTTTTATCAAGTGGAGCATATGCGCAATTACTTTCTTGACATCGGCAACCGAGTCAATGATTATACTCAAGTACGTAAGCGTAGTCTTATTTCCTATTGTCTCTTCTTAATAGACCGTTACCTCAATAATGATGGTATGTTGAATTTTCATTATCATTTATCTGTCTTCCATATGTTTTATAAGAAGTCTAAAATGAAATTAATAATGAATTTCAACGCTCTGAATTACTGCTAGAAGGGCTAAATTCATGTTACTATTTGAAGATTTTCTTAGAACTTTTTAAAGATCAGCTTACAAGAGTAGTCAAGAGAAAGCAACAGAGTCACATTAAAATTCAGTTATTCTAATCGATTAGAGATAATACCTAGATGATAAAAGTTTCATTTCTACTGAAATCAGTTACATTTTTGTAATAAAATTTATATTTTAGTAAGGCTAGAATTCGACTGATAACGTTCGAATAGATGCCGATAAAAGATTTTTTTTCACAAAAACTCAAGAGAACAGAAAAACTGATGGAAAATAATTAATTGATAATGAAAGACTATACTATTGAATTAGATAATAAAAGGATCGATGGTATCTACTAACTGACTACTATTCGAAAATTATGACAATTGAAAAGAAACCTCTTTCAATATCGTTCTTTTTCCTACAAATAAATATCAATAGTATGTTCATTTTAGATATCAACTGTTGACACCTACTGGCAATGGTTAGAATCTAGCTTTGTATCCAATATTCGAGCACAACAATGGTACAATGGTGATCCACCGAGAAATTTAAGTGGTTTTATCAACGATAAAACTAATCGATTGGTTGGTTGGGTAGTCATGCGTCAATTACGCGTTAAACCAGGTTTGTTACTCACTGATTCTTTCACGGAAAAAGAATTCAATTTTCATTAGAATATGATTGTCGAGTACCTGACTTGCTCCATACTTTTGTTCGATGGTGTTCTACTGGCTACACAAGTGCCGCAGCCGATCGTCGTTCATATTATCCGGGATGGATAGCGAACAAAATTAATGATTCTTATAGTCAATCAATTGTCAATGCGTTCATGTATCGATCAAGTGATGAAATAGATTCTTACAGTCATATAACTGATCATGGTTTTTACGATAGTGGAGGCTATACCTATGAATTTCGTGGACGTTTAAACGAAATCAAAGATAATCTCACTATTCTTCATCAACTCTCGTGGATTGATCGATTTACACGTGCTATTTTTATTCAATTTACTTTGTATAATCCGAATGCAGAATTGTTCACATCAGCATTGATATTCGCCGAGTTTCTAGTGACAAGTGGTGTAATCCCAAGTTCTCGTTTCGATACTATTCGATTTAGGATTGATTCAAAAGGTTTCTCATCGTTATTTCATTTGATATGTGCCATTATATGTCTTATTCTAATAATGGGTTTAACTATTACGGAGATTCAACTATTGATGCGTAGAAAAAAAAAAAGTTTTCGTCATTTTTGGTCTTACATCGATTGGAGTATCATCGGATGTTCATGGGCAGCGTTTGCTTTAGTTGTTTGGCGTTATCGAGAAATGTGTCGTATTGGTCTTCTATTTAAACAAACGAATGGTTCACAATATCTCAATTTAGAATTAGCAACTTCTATCGAGACTTATGTTACGTGTTTGTTGGCTGTTTGCTGTTATTTTGCCATGATAAAACTCATTGCTTTCTTTAGATTCAGCCGTCGTCTCTCGCTCTTCAATCTTACTTTAAAATATGCTGCCAACGATCTACTTCATATTACATTACAGTTCTCCATCATTGTATTTGCTTTTATTTCACTATTCTATTTGCTTTTTACAACTTCGGTTCAATCTTGTTCAACTCTTCTGCTTACGACGCAAATGCTATTTGAAACGTTTCTATTGAAATTCGATACTGGTTCATTGATCGAAGCGCATGCTGTTCTCGGTCCATTAACATTTTCTTTATTTATCTTTGTACTCGTTTTTATCGGTTATACTATGTTTGTTGCTGTGATCATCGATGCGTTTCATAAAGCATTAGAACACGATTCTTCGGGTGATACAAATCATGATTTATTCGATATGATGTTGTCGAAATTCAAAGGCTGGATTGGTAAGTTTAAAATCTATGACTTGAAACCTTACGATCGTTCTTTTTCCGAATCCTTTTTGAGGTATGAATAAGTGTCAGACAAAAGAAGATAATGAACGAATCATTCAATCGGAATATCGAGAAATCATCGATCAATTTCCTGAAAAAATTGATACACTTCTGACAACTTTAGAAAAAGTAAGTTCGTATTAACTGAATTCCATTGTACATTGTCGTTTTTCTTCTTGATTTCTATAGCTATTTTTTGATCGTCATCAACCGATGCCTCAATCACAATCATGAACATTTATTTCTCTCTACCGCTTTGAATAATAAAAATAACAAGGTCTACTTATTTTGAATAAAGACTCTCAAAATACGAACTTCATTTCTATGATACTCACTCGCTTTTGAAAAGTGGTCAATCAATTTATGAAAATATCTTTACTTGAAACCATAGCTACAGCAATCTTCTCAGCTGCTACTATGTAGTTTGTTATCAGAATAGAAAATGAGCATCTGCAGTTATTAAAGTAGATATGAGTCAATAAAGAATATGCATAAAATAATCTTCACATTTAGTACTGGAATGCATTAAAGTACGAATGCAGAGTTGATTATAACTGCGATTTATTTTCTCTTGCTAAATACCTAGAAACTTGATTGGCGGCATGCATTGTCAGAGAACTGTGCTCTTTGTATATGGAAATTTCATGACGGGATGCCGTCATTTTGAAAACAAAGCACTATACTTGTTGATGTCTGCATTTGCCATAATAAACCTAATAAATTCTTATTGTAGATTCCATTAAACGCTTGTTATTGTCAGACGGTCGGAACCGGAAGTTGTTCAATATATTCTTGATTTATGTAGAACTCACTTTCAATCTTGACTATTAGTGAACATCAGATACACATGTAGCTTAGTTAGAAAAGTTGTTTTCATTCAGTCGTGTTCATAAAAATACCGTACTGGTAAATTTTTACCCCAAAAGGTAGCCTTCAAAAAGTACTCTTGATGAAAGTGTGTACCCATAGGAAAACAAAATGTACGGTACCCTATTGAAACAGAATTCACAGGCTGTTTTACACGGTGTTGAAAAAAAAACAGTGTGTACGCTATATGCACACTGAAATTTCATTGTAAACTTTGTTTTAAACAGTTTTCGAAACTTTATGCTTCGAAGAAATTTATCTATTGGGTATGATCAAATTGTGGATGAATCAAAGTGTTTATAGTGAATGTAACAGTTGATATCTTTCATTCAGTCGCATCTCTTTTTCTTTTGTGATTTAAAAGCATTTTACTTTTACGTATTATAAATCGTCATGCGCTTATTAAAGTGGAATATGAAATAAAAGTTTTATTTTGTGATAAGACACCAGTTTTACGCTTCTCGTACACTTTGCACACCTTGATCTACAAAAACAGTGTGTACTGATACCTGGTGTCCTGAAAAACAAAGTGTACCCGTGCATCCTATTGCAGATTCCTATTAAGAACAGTGCCTTCTCATAAGTGGGAGTGTTTCCTGATATTTCATAAAACCATTATTAATTATTTCATCTGAAACAATAGTTTGTACCTTACTTCAAAATAAAGATCAATTGTAAAAATATACGAAGTTTTCACACTTGAATTCAAAAATAAAAATTGTATTCTAGTGCAAAGAAACTATAAACAAAGAAATTATACTTGTTGATTTCATATACTCGATATTCAAATACACGATTTGCATCTAATAGAGAGTTTACATATCATTCATGAATATGAATGACAGGAGACGTATTATTTCGGTATAAACTATAGTTCAATTCATCAGAAACGTTTTTTGCAACTATTAAAGTTCTCTACGGGGTTCCAACCGTACCACATTCAGCCCTTTCGTTCCTCAAAAACATGTGTACCTCTCAGCTACGCTTTTTTTTACATCATCTGGACTTTTTAGTGTCAACACAGCTATGATCAATATTTTTGGTTAAAAATTCTGAACATTTCTGTCTTTTTCTCTGACATTTTGTATTATTGATGGAGATGCCAAGTATCAATTATATTGACTGCCTGATAACCAGTGGAGGAAGTCACTATTGGATGAGTCTTGTTTTCTCTTTTATGCTTTTAATCTAATGATTGTGGACCCGCTTTTTCTAAGCTGGCTTGATTTTTTCGTTGCAACAGTTCTTCTTTTCTATTTAATGATTTCCAAACATCGACTATTTATAAAGATTCTGATCATTGAAGCAATGAGAACATTCACAGCTCCATTCAGTTGGGTGTCGAAATTATTGAAGAGAAAAGTTACACTGAAATCGAATTGGGAACAGCAACAGTATCAGAAAATTTAAAATCAATCTTTCTTCTGTCTTCTAGTACACCAAACAAGAAATAAATTCTTCTTCAAAGTTGAAAAGATATTGTAAATTTAATAAAGAACCGATCAAAATCTTGCAATACGCATAATTTTTGCAATTGTCGAAGCGATTCATTACTCGCACATTGTTGTATTTTTAAATCAAATTTCTCGATTGGTAATGGAGGAAAATATCTGATCGGTCTTCATCTTGAACATGCAAGCCAAAAGCGTTTAGCAGCAATGTAAACTGAAAGGAAATGTAGTTGTCTTTTAAGTCCCATTTCGACAAATAATTATTGGATTGAATAGATATATGCTGAAAGGAAAGCGTATTATGAACAAATTTTTTTGAAAATAAAGATTTTAATTTAAAATCTTGGCTTTGCAGCACAGAGAAAAACTGAGAAAGCTGTTTCCACATCGACAATACTTGTTGCAATCGAGTTTCTTCATTGACGACCTGTGCGAAAGGAATAAACTGCGTACCTCGTTAATTTACCCCATTTGGAACTTACTGTACCTCATTTGAGACCTGAACAGTTGGCACCCCTGGTTCTTCAACAGCCAAGCATTAGCTAAGACAATGGAAACCGAGCAATTCTTCATGAATTTGCTCTTCGATCACTTTGTTACTCTTCCAAAGAAAAAGATATTATCAGAATCTTAAAATATTCATAACAGATGTACTATGGTGACTGACTGTGGGTAGGATCTCGGTTATTGGCCTACAAATCTGTTTAAGGCTGACACAAATACAAACACCCTAACGCTATATAGAAGCACACGCATCCAATAAACATACCCCCACTCTCACGTAGACACGCAAACTCCAACCAAAGTCTGACCCACACAGACGCACACACAAAGTCCATCCCTACACAGACGGCGAAACATTCACGAAAGCCTCACCCCAACCAAACACAATGCACAGACACACGCACCCCCTAACCCGATGATATTCGCACACAGACACCCACACTCCAGCCAAAGGCTCACCCACGCCCAAACTCAATACACGGACACCTCAACCCAGGTCGATCAAAACGAACGCCGTTACGGCGTCGTTTACGATCGTAAAAGATAAGGATACGTTGTAATTACGGCGGTTTACGATGAAAATACGGGTCGTTACGCCGCCGTATTACCCCGTTTTAACAGGGGCAGTAATACGGACGTATTTCTCCGTACCGTATACGGGGATTCAAACGGCCGTTAACGAAGAATTACAGTGGCCGTATACGGATAGTATTCTCTATTGAGTACGGCAGTAAACGATCTGCTTTCCCGCAGTTTTTTGAGACCTCACTCCATGTTTTTTGTGACGGATGAAAATTTAATATGATCGAAAAAAAATTTATTCAATAAAAAAATGAATGAACGAAATTACAATAAAAAAAATAATTTACAATAAAAATAAAATAAATGAAAAGTTAAAAAAATTAGATAAATAAAAGGTTTAAACAAATTAAATAAAAATTAGAATGAAAGTAAAAATTAAAATAAAATCTAAAATTCAATAATAATGAAAATTAAGAGTAAACATCAACATAAAAATTAAATCTAAAATTTGATAAAATTAAGTAAACTAAAAAAATTAATTTAAAATTAAATAATATAAATAACAATAACTTCTAGTTAATGTTACTAGACCTCATGCACTCACATAATCCAAACGAATATGAGATGTTCAAAGAGAAAGAAAGCATCGTAACTGTAAACACATATATACAGTCATTGGTGTAATTTATCTGCATATTACAGAGTAGGAGAGAGGGCGCTGTGATTCACGCGAAGGAGAGTGGAATAAAAATAAAACGCAAAAATAGGTTCAGTTCGAACGCTAACTAAGAAAAAGAACGTTAGTATCCTAGTAAAATGTGTTCTCACATGGTCTGACACCATACGGTAAAAACGATTGAAATACGGGGGGTTTGCGATGACCGTTACTCTATCGTTCGCAATGGCCCGTAAACGACCATCCTAAATACGGCCGTATTTGCCAGTAATCATCTCGTATACGATAATGCGTAAACGATCACCCGCCACGACCATCGTATTTCACCATAATTGTGTCGTTTACGACCGTTTACGGATCGTTCTACTCGACCTGGGAAATCCGCTCACACCCCATACATCGACATATATTGCTAATTTACTATGTATAGTACTTCTCGATGCATGGAATTTTTATCTCGTGGAACTAAGTAATTGATCAATGATTTGTATATAGATTTGAACCCTAGTTTGAGAACTGTCAAATGGAAAATTAAAGCAGTATTTTGTTTAGAACGTTTATTATGAAATTGAATCCACTATGCACAAATCAATTATTTCATGAAAGCCTAACCGTGAGCTGTATTGATGTTTATATGTTTAGGCTTCGAAATTCCATCGAAACCTTATAGATCTAGTATCACAATGTTCGTCGCAACTTGCTCTTTCCGTTCATATAGAATTCAATAGGGTTTATGGGAAAAGATACCATTTGGCCGACTTCACGTCTTGCACTCAGCCATCTTTTGTTGACACACCACCGTACATGGTAGTGCTCATGAATAACCAGAAACAGTTTAATTTTCGTGTCCTTTTTTGAAGTAAAATAAAAAAATACGCAGAAATGAGGAATAATATTGATTTTAGAATGTGAGAATTCTCTCACTAATTGGTATTGTTAAATAGTTTTAGTGATGGTTAACGACTTTATTAAAATGCTCATGCACGTAATGACTGTTGTCTTTTTTCCCATAGTTTTAAAATAGATTCTTAGCACGAGAATTCTTGCCACCAGCAGGAGCAGCATGTGTACGACAAACACTGTTACCAGATTTATCGGGACCATTGCACGCCGTACTGGGGTCACGATTATTATCCCTATAATTACTACGAGATTCATAAAGGCAGCTACATTTATCATGTCCCCTGCCGGTGAGAGCAGACCAAAAGCTGTAACAAATCACGCAATGGCCAGTTTCAGGATCATCGTGACCGCAACAGCTGGAAGTAGAATTGCAGATGTCGCCGAAACGAACACAACCTGTTTTGCCACCAGAACGGTCTGCTTTTTTCCCTATGAATGCGTCGCAATGCACAGCTAAGACTACCAAGATGCATGTAAAATAAATCACAATCTTAATCATATTATTCATTTTCCGGTGATCGATTGACGAGAAAATATACGTATACGCAGCAATGGGTGAGTAGGTACCACAATGATGATTTTATGCAAATAGCACTAGACTTTTATAAGCCATGATTTTTTCGTAGCAAGCATACGAAAAATTACTCTGTATTCATTATGCAGAAAGAAGCAACAGTTTGTGACTAGAGGTTATTTGCGAATGAAGAACAAGTAAATAGTTAAAGATGAATCACTTTTTTCGTGTGAAAGAAAATAGATTCTCGCGAGTAAGTGCGACCTATGCAAACACACAATCATTGAATACGTTGTAAAATGCCCTCCATGCTTCATTAGCAAATTTTCAGCTTCGCATAATTGGATGTTAGTATGTGAATTTTTACCATAAATACGTATGTACAATCATACATAATAGCAAAGCTCTCTAAACATGTTTCTCTATTCAAATATGGGGTGATTAATTATTCTTTGGTTTTCTTACAATAATTATTCTTCCATCCTTACAGAGAAATTCAAAGAGTTTCAAACTGCGATATGTACCTGTTTGTAACAGAGCAAGGGTTGTCATTGATCGTTTTAACTCGATACTAAACAAATAATGACAAAATATGAATTAAGATTTCCGATAAGTTTGTCTGTTGCTGTTACGATAGAAAACTGCAATATTTTTCTTCACAAGTATTTGAAAATCAGTGTCCTATAAGAACAGAATGAAAAAGAATGAATATAGTTTTTAGAGAAAATCAGAGTATGTTTTGTATGTGACAGTAAACGCTCATTACTGTGTAACTAATTAGCAATATAATTTAATGAGCATTTCATATGTAACCCATGCAATGTTTGAATCTGTTCTGTTCTATGAAGTCTTCCTATTTTCGGAATATGTATGCTTGATAAAAGCACCAGGAATGAAACCAGTCATTGAGAATTTAAAAATCCAAAAGTACCTGGAATAATAAGGGATACTCATGCAAATTTGTTGAAAAAATAATGAGCAATATCCATAAGTCTACTGAGAACTATTCACTGTTGATGACCGTTGCGTCAATAATTTCTACACATGTCATTAATATTTTAACCTAACTCTATCCGGAACAATGATTCTAGTATGTATTTATTGTGTTTCATGGTATGATGTTGGCGAAATAGTTAAATGAAACAACATTTATTGTATAATGCAATCATTTGATTCTATTTTATAGTCCTCAAATACTTGTTAATTAGAGTCATCCTTGGTCAACTAAATTATTGCACAACTGAAAGTTGTTCTTGCTGAATATGTAGCATATTCCAGAATAAACCCTTATTCAATAGATCGCATATGCCGTAGACATTTGACAGTACCTATTCCACATTCAATGTAACTATATAATCGAGGGTGTGGCTGTGGCTCTTGCGTTGAGTGTTGATTTTGCAGAAGAGACGACATACTCGCACACGCCCATCCACCTACAACCTTGTGTCCCTCATTGATAAATCGTTGTAAAACTGAAAAAGATTGCACTTTTCGTGAAAAAACCTTATTTTCAATGTTTTTCGATTTCTCAGAAAAGCTTTTACGACCCAGTGATAGAAAACGATCAGCATAAAACTCTCTACTACATGAGACTATTATAACTTGATTTAAAAGTTCTTCTGTAAATAGTGGGAGAAAGCTTGCGAAAGCATCTTGCTATTTTTCAAATTTCAAAGTGCTTAACAGTACTTTTAAGTCAAAACGTATGCAAATTACTTGAGAAGTTTCACTTATAAGTACTATTTCTTGCTAACGGGTGGTCGGAAAGTTTTGGCACAAAATGTTTGTTTCTTTTTGGTCCACTCGAAAATATTTCAGACGAGTCGAAATCTACGGGTTAGAAGCAGAATTTCGTGTTCTTTCAGAATATGAATTTAGAAATGTTGTGTCGGCTTTTGTTCGAGAGAAGTAAGGGAATCTTTGAAAGACCTGAAAAATTAGTTTGGACGGAAAAGTTTTTCGTAGTTTTTTATATTTTAACTATTGTAATTCGAAACTAAAGGTTGGAACCTTTATGACTCTATCAGTTAGTGGAGAAAAATTTGCCTTACAAAATGTAATATTGGAGTTCTGTTTGGTTGTTAGACAAGATATCTGAATCTTTGTTTTTCTTATACCCTCATTTTTGAGAAATTGACTTTTTGACCACAAGGTGTTTTTAACAAAAGGAGTTCCTAACAAAAAACATACAACTTCACTTGTGTAAAAGTTACAACTTAATTCACTATCACATTTTGTAGATAGGTGTCCGCTCTACAAAACTATCGTGTCCGATAACGTTTAGCAATTTCAAAAATGG
>OENT01000521.1:52172-97488 GCA_900239685.1 Rotaria macrura
TTTTAAAGATTCCCTTACTTCTCTCGAACAAAAACTGACACATAACTTCTAAACTCATATTCTGAAAGAACATGAAATTCTGCTTCTAATCCATAGATTTCGACTCGTCTGAAATATTTTCGAGTGGACCAAAAAGAAACAAACATTTTGTGCCAAAACTTTCCGACCACCCGTTAAAGGAAACTTTTGAAGGTACTAAAACATTACTTTTTGGCTCCTTTTTTTACAGTGGTGTGCTTACATTAATAACTGCTTTATTTTCAGACTATTTCAAAGAACGAATAAGGATTGACAGGCATGAATAATATATTTAGGAATATAATCAAGCGTTTTCTAGTATTGTATTCAGTATCAATCGGAGTTTATCGATGACATAGGCGTTTCATTGATTGTTTAAATGTTTTCATATACATTTCTGATGGTAAAATGAAAACTACAAAAGTTGCCATTGATGGAATAATTGAAATAAAGTAACCCATTAAATAAAACCGTGAGTTTCGCGCTGATTTCATACATCCGGATAAGAACGATATAATTAGACGAGGGAGAGCTAATACAATGAGAATACATGGAGATATTAATAGATGCTTTTGTAGTTTGATATTTTGATAAAGATGTTCTTTAAAAGAAGTTTCCTTCCGTGAATTTGAACGCACATATGCCATCTTGTAAATAACGGACAGTGCTGATATGGCATTAATCGAAAATGGAATACAAAAATGAAAGATACTTATAATTGAATCATATATTTGTATAGATGATGAATACACGGCAATACACCATACACGTTGTTGTTGTTCTTCTTCATCAATAATAATACGCCGATGTATTGGATCGTGTATTATCGCACAAATATTAAAAATAAAGACAGAAAGTACAATCCATTTTGCTATTTGCCTACTTTTTGCTTTTCGAAAATTGGCACCTTGTAAAACATTTACAGCACGTTCAACTGCTATACAAGCATGAAGCCAATCATGAGTATTCGAAAGGAGTTTAAGAAAAAAATCAAGAATTATACATTGTAGATCTAAGAATAAACGATGCTTGATCCAACCAATTTGGGATGCTAAAAGGCACCAGAATTTGATATTAAATATAGTGATAGTTAGAAAGGATGTGATCGACATAAAAAACAAATAGTAACCACAACCAACAATGCTTGTTTCCTTTCTTCGGAAAGTATGAAAACAGACAAAAGCATTTAAAATACCACATGAAAAAATGAGTGTAGTTAAAATAATGCTAATTTTAACAATAACAGGTTGCTGAAATATTTTAATATTTGACTTCATGTGATAACCTAATATAATACTTAAGGATAGAGTTGAACTTTCAGTTGAAAACTGGCATCGTGATCCGAAATAACATTGACGACAGACACAAATTGATGATGTAGGACATTTACGGTCATCAATAAAGCAGAAGCCTTGATTTTTACATATATTATATCCTTGACAATTATAGGTCATATTAAATTCGAATGGTAAACAAGTTGCTTGACGATCAAGATTGCATAAACAAAAGTAATAATTATCATAGAAACAAACTAATTCTAAATCATTTTGACAAGGGATATGATAATATTTGATACGTTTCAATATATGTTGATTAGAAAAAGTTTCGTTGAATATTTCACTAATAGATGGACATCTATTAGAAGGAGTTATTATGGTATAAATATGCTCAGAAGTAATGAGTGTTTCGCGAAGAATCATCAAATAATAGTTATTTGATATCTCTACGAAAGCAATATTAAAAGAAACTGAAGTATTCAGAGTTACTAATTCTTCGGTAAAAGCAAGCTTTTTCATGATAGTGGTACGATGAACACTTTCTTTTGCTTCACTTCCAACAGATATGAAGTGAATGAATAAGGATGATGGAATAGGTAAATTTTGATAAAATGATATATCAATTCGATTTTGTTTCTCTCTATATTGACAACGATCTCCTATATAACCTAGTAGACAGACACATATCGATAGATTTGGATATGTAAGTCCACCGCTTACATCCAATGGGAGACATTGACCACCATTCATGCATGAATTAGAATGACACACTTTATTATATAGGTAACATCGACGACCCCATCGATCAGATGGACATAAGCAAATTGAATCACTCATACACTTCGAACCTGGCGCACAATTGCAGGTGTGTTTAACATCACACTGTACACCTGACCAACCATGATCACACTGGCAAAAACTCAGTTTTTGGCCATTAATATAATTGAAACATTGCCCATGGATACATGAAGATTTACAATTTTTGATGGGCTCCATATTTTCAAAAGGAACTTTCAATATTATAGGTAGACGATGAACAGGTAGAAATGGGAATTGAATTGGATAAAGCCAACTAGCACGATAATCCAATGTTTGTTTATTATATACATCGATTTGTACGGAATAGTTTTTTGACATATTCTTTGGTCGACTTGAATATAATAAATAAATATTAAATTTATCGTCACAATACCGATTAGATAAATATTCAATAATTTCATATGATTCAATTTTTTTCTCTTCATCAATTAGAGTAATTAGAAATATGAATATATGGTGCCAATCAGATGTCATTCGAATACGAAGTGTTAAACTCACACGCTGATTTTGATATTCACATGAACGTCCATAATAACTTGATGGACACATACAAAATAACTTGGAACTATTGTCATGCATTCGAAGACGAATAGGTATTCCACGATTACATACCCAAACGTAATCTCGTGTAAACATATCAACGTAATTTGCTTGAACTTGACTGAATTTTATTTGCTGTGAAAATACGCTTGAAGTATCATGCGACACGAACTGTCGTGGATATGTCGGTACATTGTACAGTTGAAACTGTTCGATAGTCCTTTGCTGTATATCACGAAAAGTCCTGGCAAAAAATTGTTTTACTTCAGGTGAATGTATTCTCAAATTCATTATATTTGCCAATGGATCAGCGGTGTAATTCTCACACAAAATTTCGTCATCACCGAGACGACAGTCTACTTTTTTATTACAAATGTCTTCATATCCAATTGATTTTGTTTCATTTAGACACTGAAACTCATACCTGAATCTTTTATTTCCTATATACTTTTGAGATTTGGTCCGTTCATCTGTTCCACCAAGGCAGTCAGTAATATTATTGCCAACTCGTTCAATAGACAAGCATGACAATTTCGATGTATCGTTAGGAAAAACGCAATCATGTTGATGTAAAGGACAAGTTGATAAACTGCAATCTACTTCATCAGCTCCATCAGTACATAACCAAAATTGATCATATCTGGAGTAAGCATTATTACATGGCCATTGATGACATTCAGTTTCATCTGTTTCATTTTTATCATCGATCAATATAGGTAGTAAATCTATTTTACCATCACATATATTTTGAAAAAGAGTGTTGATGTCTATTGTATTTTCATGAAGCTTATGACTAACTATTTCTTCTCCATAATATTTACAATGCTTTGTTCCATCTTCAACCATTAAAGATGCGGGGCACTTGTCCTCATACTCTTCAAAACATTTAAAACGTTTTTCTTTACCAGCAAGGGAACAACTGTCATTGAATTTCTCATCGTCTGTGTTAGGGCAATCACCGAAACCATCGAGAAGACGGTATCTTGAAATGCATTTCGTCGAATTATGACACTGATACATGATCGAATTATTACAATAATTTTCCATCCGGACAAACGGTGAACATGCACGAAAGCGTTCTCTAACGAGATTAACGAACGTTTCTATATCATTATAGAAATCTGTATTATTAAAACCTAAATCATTAAAACGGCGACATGTTAAATCATCAAAGTGTTCTTTAACAGGAAGAAAGCCACTGCACAAGCTTTCATCATAACATGCATATTCTGGTATATGAATTTCACCGGGTTCAATTATTCTGTTCGTGAACATAAAACGAACATGTCCATAGAGAATGGGAATATAATGAAATTCAAAGTTTTTTCTGCAATAATTTCTCATACACATACTATCTTTACAAAATGTTTTGCACCATTTGTCATCGACAAAACCCATGGATCTCATAGAACAAGCCGTAGCATTAGAGCACAGATCAGCAGGCAAAAGAGAATTGCGACCATTGTAACATTTCATTAAACCGTTTGTACATTGGCCATCTCCGCATGGAAACTGTTGATTTCCTGGTTGACACATACGTTCTTCACAATAAAAGTTCGTCGTTTTAGAACAATAATATGCGTATTGCAGATCAGGTTTTTCATCTGTTCCATCCAAACATTCTGTTTGCTGTATATCATCACGAAAAAATTCTATTGGAATACAATGTCCATTATCACATCGATATTCATCATCTGTACATTCATTAATTTCCAATTGCCAACAATGTTCCTCATCCTTACCATCTAAGCAATCACGTTTTCCATCGCAAATTTCCCGCCAATCCAAACAAGAAAGTAATGTTTTACAATGTAGATGTTGATAACATGTCGATTGATAGCTTTTGCTTAAAAATACTTTGCGAATAAAAATAGCATAGACTATATCATTAAACGTGTTTCCCATTATATGATCAAATGTGAAACGGCAAAAGGGTCCAAACCATGAGGATGTACAATTGTAAAAGATATATTTCTTATCAAATGATGGATTTGAATCAGTGTCCAGAAAGAATTGATACTCTTCTCCCAAATCCAAAGAGGCTGACCACAAGAGTAACATTGAACTGCTAATATTTTTTTCTTTTAATTCCGTAAAAGTATAACCAGGATCCGATGTAATAGTCATATAATTTTTAATGAGCAAATCATTATCTGCTAAGTTTTGAATACAATAGCGAACTCTTTTATTCACTTTTGAGGTATCGCTGCCACGTGTTTGTTCTTCATTATATACGAAATGCGTCAGACAATAATGATCATGCTGCTTACTTGTACTATAGACATTAAATTGATTGGATGGGAAGGATTGCACTTGACATATGATCAGCATGTATACTAGTAGCATAGTATCAAGCAAAATTGGTATGATAAATAAAGTACATTTTATTCTTCTACCCATTCTCTATATTCTTTGAGCGTGATTTCAAATCTCATTTTCTATTAGGATGCTGAGTAAATTTTTCCTTCTGTTAAACGTGACTAGAAAAGTTATATCGTCTACGACTATTGACACAAAAAACTTTTTTTTAAAATTTTATGTTGATACAATCATTGGAACTTGTGGATGCCTATTGAAAATAGATGGATCTATATCTATGCAGAGAAATAAATCTTCTGCGCTAAAATGTGATTTTTCAATAACTGATTAAGTCATAATAATTTCAAAATCTACATAATGTACTTAATAAATTGATAAATAACATACGTATGTAAAATTAATTTTCTTCAATGTATTTCATATTGTGCATTTAAAAATCAAATATTTATCAAGGTTCAGCATTACAATTTAATCAGAAAAAAAAGTAAAATAAAAAATGGGGAAATTTTGAGAAACTAGAAGAAACGTGTTAGGTAGCTACAAAACAGATAGTCAAAATCGTTCATAGAAGCACAAAAATTGCTATAAAAACAAAACAACTAATAGATGTGCGATCCAAATTTGATTTGATTGCCTTATTCGTTAATAATTATATGTAGAATCCTTTCAATATTTGAAAAAAAGTGAATTTTGTAATGCTTTGTGTGGATGTGGGTGTAGATAAGTGGTGTCTGTGTTGCCAACAATGTGCTCGGGGTATCTTTACTGTGTTCCCGTTTGAGTGTGCTGCCATGATTGTGTAACTGTGGGGGGGGGGGGGCAATTTGGCATGAGTGCAGGTGTACGTGGGGTTTCGTTGTGGCTTGTTGTGCCTCTAGAAGCGCAGTATTCAGTATGGGTGAGGATGTTGGAGCNGGGGGGGGGGGGGGGTCAATTTGGCATGAGTGCAGGTGTACGTGGGGTTTCGTTGTGGCTTGTTGTGCCTCTAGAAGCGCAGTATTCAGTATGGGTGAGGATGTTGGAGCGAGGTTGAATGGAGTTGTATGTGTGAGTCTGGTTTTGGTTGCGTGTATCTAGGGATGACATCAAAATACACGTGCAAAACATAATAATGAGACGCAAATTCCACGTACCTAACCAGACACACCCTGATACTGGTACCCGAACTATCATCGATACCCAACTGACACACACACCCTCACACCCACATCCACACCATCCACGTTTTAATTACGAAAATCGTCCGGAATTTGTGGGAACCGTTAGATGCCATACCCAACAAACTACCCCATACGAAATATCAAGACGTCCCGACGTTTTCAGCGAGCTCCGGGGCTTCGAAGATTCTTTCTAGCGCTCTATGTACATGTCTATGCGGTTTTTTCAAATCCTTGGATTTCGCTGTTTAATTCAGAAAATAGTCCGGGATTCGTAGGAATGCGTTAGATCCCATGCCCAACTACTTACCCACGCGTTCTCTCAAAAAGTCCCGTAATTTTCAGTGAGCTACGGGTCGTGAAAAATCCATTCTGTCGCTATTTATCCAATTTTAGGTGGTTTTTCGGAATCCATTGGTTTTGCAGTTTTATAGAGAAAAACGTCGGGAATTCGTTGGAATCCGTTAGATCTTGTTGCTCTGTAGTGTCTACCAAAGTTTGCAGGCGATAGAATGGATTTTGACTGAGTTCTTGGGATTTCTATTTCAAGGATTCCGTTTTCTTCAAAGTCAGCCAAGTCTCTGTTCTGCTTTAGTGTTCGACTCGGGTTATGTTACAGATGCGTCATGTGGTTTGAATTTCATACGGAGCTAGGCTCATTTAGGACATTTTCGCTAGACGCTTTGGTACTCTGTTTTTGTCTCTCTTCCCTTTTCTCCCCTCCCTCTCTCTCCCCTTTTCTTATTCTCCTTTTTTTCTCCCCAGCTTATTTTCTCCTCCGTTTTTTTCTTTCTCAGATTTCGTTGTATTTTATTTTATGTTCTATATTTTCAAGAATGTTAACATGTCTTTACACACACTAGGAAAGGATATCTTTTATTCTTTTTTTAAATGTTTTTTGCTGATTATTTTCTTTTGGCGCTCGTGCTTCTTCTCCTTTAATCATTAAATTCCAACTTGAACTTTTGTACTCTGTCATTGTTGTTTTTGTCGATGACATACAGATTACCGTGTCGATCGAATGACAAACCACCGGGTCTATCCAATTGGTTCGATTGTTCTCCGTCACCGTTTCCACCAACAATGACACTTCCATGTGTGGCTCCTTTGGACCAACGCATGATTCGAGCATTCCCATCATCAGCCACATAGACAGTGCCCAATTGATCTACAACGACTCCATAAGGATATGACAATTGATTGAGACCATCTCCTTCTCCTTGGCCACCAGGAATGACAATACCTTGTTTTGCACCTTCCACCCATTTCATCACACGATGATTTCCCCTGTCAGACACGTGCACTGAATGATCTCGATCGGCGAATACATAGTATAGACCAGAAAGTTGATCGAGACGATCTCCAGTTCCATTGCCATCGGCAACCACTGTTCCTTGAGATTCTCCTCTTCGATATCATCTCACTCCAGCTTTTCCATAGCCAGTGACATAGAGAGATCCATTCTCGTCCATTGTCAAACCCACACAACCGATGTTGGAGATGATCGTTTCTCCCCTTGTCCCATTTCGACGAGGCCATCAAGGCACTCTTGCATTCGAACGATCACAGATGATGAGACTATCAGTGTCTTTGTCGGTAATCACATCCCACGGATTAAACAACTGATGAGCTCTACTTCCAAATCCATTTCCACCGGCAGCCACTTGACCGCTCGTATCACCCGATTCCCATTTCATAATTCGACGATTTAACTGATCAGCGACAAAGACTGCTTGATCATAGTCAACATACAAACCCCATGATTCAGCGAGTTGATTGATTGCATTTTCGTGTCCATATCATCCAGCCACAGTGGTAGCATTTTGTTGCCATCGAGCATTCGGATGAATGTCAATCGAGGAGGCGTGCATCGGGTTGACTAAAGATATAAAGGGAGAGAGATGGAGGGTGAAAGGAATGATGAGAAATTTACAGGTGGCCTATTCCATGGAATTTCTTCCCTGAAAACACAAGTGTCCTTGAAATTGCTCAAATGTCCCTTTTATATTGTAGAACATGGCAATTTATGTTTACGGTAAAAATCTCGCCCTCCGGGAATCTTCCTTTGAAAAGATATGTGTCAAAAGTTTTGCTGTAAAATCGGAAATTTTGAAAAAATAAAATATTTTTAGGAGTTATTCAGTGTTGTTGTCCTGACTTTTTCAACATTACAATGACCAAAATTAATTCTGATTACATATTCTTGTTCCCCAAAATGTGGCGCATTTTCCCATGAATGCATGATTATTTTCATTGCTCCAATAGAAGCTGTTTTTTGTAATTCTGCGACTGGTAATAGATATGAGGGTGCTCACACTTATTTTAGAAAAATTGAAAATGGCTATATTCCACTGTTTCTTAGGAGAGTACATTTTGTATAGGAGAACTTACTCTATTACATAGTGTACTAGGAATTTCAGCAGCAATGTAAACTGTCGAGTTATATGCATAAGTTTTATTTTTCTTATTGTAGCTTCAAGTGCTGATATTTCAAAATTCGAGGGAATTTGTTTTTCGTTCATTCATATATGACTTGATAGCGCTTAAAAAACTGGGGATTCTTGGCACCACCGTTTCGGCCAATCGGGTTTTGGGCCCCGTCCCTTTTAAACAATACGTTTTTTTGCCCGGCGGTTTCGGCCTAATGCGTCTTTTGGGTGGATGGTTTTGAACAAATCGCATTTTTACGCCCAGGGGTTTTGATCAATCAGGTTTCTACGACCCGTAGTTCAGGCCGAATAGGTTTCTAAGACTTTCGGCTGTCATCAATCATGTTTCTTTCACCGTGCTTTCAGCTAAATAGGTTTCCTGGCCAGGGGTGGTACATTCACTTTACTTTTTTCAGAAGTAAATAAGTAAAGTAAATAATTTATTTACTATTTACTTTTGTAAAGTAAATAAATTATTTACTATTTACTTTAGTAAAGTAAAGTATTTACCAGTAAATCAATTTGAATAAAATCCACATAATCAGTTTAAAAAACTATATAACAGTCTGTATAGTCTCAAATACCGAACTCTCATTGTCAATCCCATCAATAGCGAATACCGAAAGTAGTATTGGACTTGTTTTAGAAATCCTGGAATCTCCGTAGGAACCAACATCTCCTTTAACAGATTCGGTCGTAGAGAAATAGCGATGCATCATCTCCTTCAGGGATGCCTAGCCAAAACAGAAGATGCCGCACTGTTATCAGGGAATGGAGCATTATCCTCGGAGGACCTGGTCGCACCCCGATTCTCCAGTGTGTGATCCTGCTCGTACCAATAGTGTACCAGTCACAGGTTCAAACAGACAATCTTCTTTTGGGTCGCACCTAGAAGGTAGTAAGTTACGCGTTATTCGTCACGGAGTAAGGGGAAAACGGTACCGATAATCGGACCCCGCTCGTTCTCAAAGTACATTTCTATTGAAAATGACGCAATTTCATACAGTTCAATGAAAGCTAATCTCCATCGAATAATCCTTAACTGAAATCAAACTTTCACAGTTTCACAAATTCCTTTTTCCCTAAAGTTTTGAGTCGTTCGCAAAAACTTAATTTTTTTCGATGAATCGATTTCTGCAATCTAAAATAGATATTTTGAGAAAAAACGTTTTTGACCCCTGTACTCCCGTCCATCGTCCCCAAAAAATGTTTTTCGATATTTGTTTCTCAAAAGCAGTTCGAAGTAACAAATCTGCAACGCTAATTACCAATCCGGTCATCTTCAAGTTCAAAAATGTAGGCCTGAAAAATCATGTCATATTTTCAAACATCAGCATTTTGGGGTGTATACCTGGTTTCCGACCACCGTCTCACATATACCGGTATCTATGAGGTCTCGAGAAGCATTGTCAGACGTGATATGCCAAGCTCTATCCAAATCAGTATGAGTTTACATCAATGGAAATACTCAGCAACTTTTAACCGCAAAACAGGACCAGGATGGGTGCATGGAAACCATACGTGAGGCTCATTGCAACACTCCTAGTGCCCTGGACTTGTATGAACTTAACTGAAACCGTGACGATTAAATTCAATTTTTTATGCTCTATCTAAATAAGCTCCTGGATTGATAAATAAAAGCCAGTATAGGGTCTGAAACAGCGATATACCAGCCAAATTTCTAATTTTCACTCGTATTTCGAGATTATGACTACCAAAAATTAATTTGAATACAAATTAAGTGCAATATTTGGAATCAGCGTTAAAATCTGAGTCGCGTAGCATATACTTTATCAAAAAATATTTTCAGTCAAAAGTTCGAGCAGAGAGGATTCACAGTTTACAATTGAGGGTGTGGGTGTGGGTGCGTTCTTGAGATATTATGATAGACCACACCCACACACCCTCGAGTTCAGACGGATCCAAATCCTCAATCAAATCGAATATACCCACACACCACACCCGCACCACCGCAAACACCAAGACGCACACTCTGACACATATCCACGCCCTTCTCGAGAGATTTACTATTGGATTCAAATAAAAATTCGCTGTGTCTCAAGTCTTTCCGAGGAATTGAATTTTTATAGGCTAAGTAAATTCACAAATGATCTGCATCGTTCGTCACCGACTTGACTTAGCAAAATTAGAGCACACATATCTCGCGATATTGAAATTTCTTTGATTTTTTTCATATGCAATATGCATGTTAGGTTACTTCGAGCATACCAAGAATAGCGGTGTTGATAATTTAAAGAGTTCATGGGAAGCTCGACTCAATTTTTTCCTACATGAACTTGTGGAGTCCACACTACTGTACATCTCTTCAATGTATCGTCGTCCACCGGTCACTATTGTTATTTGAGAAAGATTCAGTGGAAGCTATGCATCCATTTTTCAGATGAAGCAAGAGCACATTCGTTCCTATATGAAAATGCGTACTGCACTTAACATGCACTTGAAATCCATCCATGAAGATTTAGGTTCAGCTTTCGACGAGGAGGCACCATCTTACAATACAGTTGTAATATGGTCAAAAGCGATTCGTGAAGATCAGAAAGAAGTTAAAAGTAAACTACAACATGGTGGACCTGCAACCAAGACAACCCAGGCCAATATTTTCGACCTCCGGATACTCCATAAAAGGCGGGGAGAAATCGCCATATCCTGCAGGAAAACATCGGAGCATGGAAATAGTACTCCGGTCGGAAATTTTACGGACTTTTTTTTTCGGTAGATTCCAAACGATTCCTTTTCTTTCTGGTAGGAACCAGCCGGAAGTCATCGAAGAAAATCCGAAGAACTTCTCACCGAAATACTGCTTTCATGTCCCGAAGACTTGCAGTGTTTTCCTGCAGGAAATGGTCTATACTTCGCAAGCTGAGAACATCCGACAATATTGAAGAGGTTCTTGGTCTTATTGATAATGATCCTTATCTCCCTATTGATGAAACACAAGTTAGGCTGGGGTTAGCCACAGCACTCTCCAGCGAATCGTTTTTGACCTTCTCAAGTTCGAAAAGATTACCGCTCGTTGGATATCCAATAGAGACCTGCGAAGCCAATGTTTTTATTTCCAAACCCAACTCCGACTCCAAAAAATTTTTCAGTGACGACTCCGATTCCGAAAAAAATTTATTTCGCTGACCCCGACGACGACCCCGACTCCGACTCCGAAAAATATTTTTTTCCAACTCCAACTCCGCAAAACTCCGCAAAACTCCTGAAAACTCCAAGAAATTATTATTGAAAATCGATGGCCTCTGATGTATTTTATTGCTAGCTTTTGAATACATCAAACTAGATAAACAAATGCGTGAATGAAAATCAAAGAAAAATCAAAGAAGTAATTTTGAGTTTTGCATTTATGGTACTCTGAAAAATGAAAAGTGACTAATAGGTGTTTGAGAAAAAACGAATTTCAAAAGGTGATAGATGAAAATAATGAATCTGGGAAAATCGTAAAAAAGAGAAGCACTTCAATTCTACTCAAATGCAGCAATATTTTCATGTAATTCTCGTCAATGATTCGCAGAGTGTATTTCTTCAAAAATAGCATTGTTTTTCTTGGTCGATCATTCGAATCTTATACTGTCAAAATGATTCATTTGTTCTTTTTTGTCCTGAAGTGGAATCTCACTATATTACCAAGCGTTGTATTTTATCTTTTTTCTTCTTAACATGAAAAATGAGGATATTGTTGTGTGAAATAGCGAAAATTTATCACACAATTATAATTTTTCGGGGTTAATCGGACTCTGATTCAACCCCGACAATAAAATTGACTCCGACTCCGATCCCGAAAAATTTTATTCCACTAACTCCGACTCCGACCCCGACTCCGAAAATTTTCGTTTTTTAACTCCGACAGAGTCGGAGTCGGAATCGGAATCGGAGTTCGGGGGCCCCCGCAGGTCTCCAATATCCAAACAGCTGACCGATGTTCAGCGAGCTGATAACGTGTTCTAATATGTCAAAAACAATTAGGAAAATTCCAGCAAGGAACTTGGCGGTTATGTGACGTAGTGACAGGCTTCGAGTCTTGAGTTTATCACAAACAAGTCGGACGCAAATTGTCAAACGGTGCCTGGACAGCGAGTGGAAAGAGCCCACCAAATTGTAGCTCAGCGCAGCAATTTCACTCCAAAAACTCTGTTTTGTATCTTCTTTAACACAACTGGCTCTGTTTTAATCAATCGAACCTCACTATTACATCAATAATTGCTTCCAGGCCCTTGTCAATGAAATAAAGAAGTAAATACCATCTTCGGCTACACACTAGATCAAACTTTATCATGATAACGCGAAACCACATATTCATAAAGATTTTTCTAACCATCTCGAATCAGAAGGTATCACGATCATACCACAAACGCGGTATTCTCGAGACCTGACACCACGTGAGTTTTGGTTAATCAACTTGATCAAGCAAAATCCAACAGATCGAAACGATTCAGAATCATTGCACCACGCCTTTACCAAGGTCATGTTTTCGACTGACAAAAACGAATGTGGAAAAACCTTTGATAAATGGTTAGAACATATGCAGTTATGTGTGCATAACCGTGGGAACTACTTCGAACATTTGATGAAATAAAACAGTTGATTAGTTCTATCTTGAGAAGTTCTGTACTCAAAAATCCATATTCTTGGTATGCTCTAAGTAGAATAAAAGCCTCTCAAGAAAAATTTTCTAGATTTACTGATTTTTTAGAAATTCAATTTAAATCTCATGTACTATTTGTTTCACAGAAAAAAGTCAGGAATGAACATAGATTTAGTGTCCCATTGCTAAAAATATCACCATCAGAATTTAAATGATTTTCAAAAGTTGTTCCTTGATAAAATTTATTTTAATTTCTGTTGACAATTCATCTTGTTATTTTATAAATCATTCAAAGCAAATTAGTTCTTATGATCAACAATTTTTATAACTTTATTTATGCTAAAATTACCAATGTGGATCGTTTGACATGTCCATATATTTCGCGAGCTCTTATCATGATTATTACGGAAAATAAAGTAATAAATTGCAAAACAGTATGTTATTTGCAAAAAAATCATCTTTTGACATAATCTAATTTGTTTTTTGTTAATGATGCAGTATATAGATTTTTTTAGTCATCGAAAGTGCGAAAATCTGATTCGATGACAGTTGTTGAGCTTTGAAAGCGAAAAGAATAAAAAGAGAATGAAAATTTTCCTCAAAACATCTTTCATAAATAGTAATTGATCACCTGACTGTAAATAATCCGATTATAATTGATCACACATAGACTACTCATTTCCATTTGAAAAAAGAAAAAGACGAGTAGTGACAAAAGTAATTCCATCACAACCACTACTTTGACATGAGAACTCTATCATCTGTAATTATAAATAATTATTTGGAATGCTTTGGATGAGGATACTCATAATGTAGGTATGTTATGTGTATAATTATCCAATGAATATAATTACACGGAAATGAAAGTGATTTCATGAAAATTGACGCATTATTTTCCAACAAGAAACTATGTAGTCATTTTGACAGCCGTCATTTGAAAAAGGTAACCTTAATAATACGCAACATCTTTTATCATCCGTCTTAATAGTATAGAGTGTCACTACTTGCATACTTAAAGACAAACTTCAACATTATTGTGCCGTCTATTGTATTTTTGAAGAAAGTAGTAAGTAAAATTACTCAAATTATTGAATAGGCAATGGCATTTATGTTCATCAAAAAATCCGTATTCTAAATGTTCGGTACATCAACCCGCAGGCACTATAGAATAAGCTGTAGTCTGAAATGTTGTTATATCTTTGAAATATTGACTGAAGCTTCAGAGCTTGAAAAATACATATAAACTATGCTTTTAATTTGATGAAAGTTCGAGCATTCTGTGCATAATGAGTGATAATCTTACAGCGTTCGTTTTACATTATATTCTGCATAGTTTTGGACCGCACGTATTCTCTATTGCTTGAGTTATTAGAGCGACACGGTTATGAATCTAAGGTGAGCATAATTCAAAACTCGAACAATATGCGTCTCGTCTTAAAATTCTTATATTTGTAGATAACACTCATCAAACTCTACAAAATGGTTCAGATGAAAACAAAATTTCAAGATATTCTTCCGTTTTAAAATATAGAGAAAACTCAAATATTAGCTATTGAATAATATACCCATAAATTTCAATAAGCTTCATTTTTTTAGCTATTCCCATAGTTTAACAAATTTCGAAAGGTTGTTTCCTAGTACAATAAAAAAACTTGCATCGTGCAAATTTGACTTTGAAAATGTTGTGCAACTATTCTAATGTCATATGAATAGAAAATTCCAGATTTTAGTGAACCGTTGAAATACTAAAGGTGCCCGAAAACCAAAATATAAGCAAAAAATGTTTTCCCTTAAAACATGCATGGCAGTAGTTCAAAATCGAGGCAAAACATGAAATCGAAGAAAAATGTTTTTATCCATTAAATCTATTTTCCTGGACTCAGTTGTTGACACTGATTCTAAATATCCCATGCATTTTGTTTAAAACGGAAATTTTGACTATGATGATGACTAAATGGAAGCATATTTTCTAATTATCTTCCAATGGTGTCGGAAAGATCGGTTTTCTGAGCAACAATACAATATTTTTTGAAGTGTGCCTAAGGATTTCGGAAGCCTTAACTAAAATACTTCAAAAATATTCAAGTTAACGAGACTTGAATGTTTTGTCACATGTTCTAGTAGATCTTTTCAAAGGTTCACTGAAGCCAGAAGTTTTCTATGCACATAAGGTCCGAATAGTTTCAAAGCTATAGAATAATTATTCGTCACAGAAGCGTCAGGCTAACTATATTGATGATAGAAACATGTGGCATGACAAACTTGTTGGAGAAGCATTCTAAGCCATAGTCATAGTGTAATACCAGTCACTATATACATAAAAATAAAGTTGTAGAATAGATTTAAATAGATGTACACTTCAATTCTCCTTTTTTTCCCACTTGCAGATAAAAGTATATCAACTAGGAAATATCTTGGTGTAGCTCGTTCTCGATTTCTGATAACTATAAAAGGTTGATTTGCACATTAATTGTAGATTTTAAAATGCCATCGCCCAATGTGACTGCGAAAGATCCACTTAAAGCAATTGCAAATAGCATCAGCCTTTATGGTGGTATAATCATCTTTTTAATCGGTTCTGCTGGCAATACTCTCAATGTTCTGGTTTTGTCACAAGGTTCTCTTCGTATCAATTCATGTGCATTTCTCTTTCTTGCTTCATCAGTAGCTAATTTCATTTCTATTTTCTTTGGCCTTGTTACTCGTGTGATGACTGGTGGAGGAGCTGATATAGCAGATACAGTCAGTTGGGTTTGCAAAGGTCGTGCTTTTCTGCTATTCAGCTCCCGAACAATCTCATTTTGGCTTATTACATTAGCAAGTGTTGATCGATGGCTTGTATCATGCACGAATGCTCGAATTCGACAATTGTCCACATTGAAGACTGCTCAACGCGGCGTCTTGGTTGTTTCAGTTTTATCGATTTTGCTCTATTTTCAAACTCTATTTTGCTATCAGGCTAATCTAACCGATGCTCTACTCTCATGTTATGGTTCAACAGTGCCATGTGTAATCGTGATGGATATAAGCTATGCATTGGTTACTGTTGCATTACCATTAAGTGGCATGATCATGTTCGGTTTGATGACTATTTACAATGTACGTCAAAGTGGAAAGCGTATACATTCAACAGGTATGCAAACCGACAGTCAGACGACGAGACATTCCGACTTACATAGTCAATCGTCGAGGAAAACAGACAATCAACTACTTGTCATGTTATTCGCACAAATCATAGTACTTTCTATCCTCACTGTTCCACAAGGCTTTGAAAAGCTGTACACAACATTCATAAATTATAATACGAAACCCATTCAAGAAATATACCTTCACGAGTTTTTGTACAACACTTTTCTTCTTCTATCATTTTTGGCCAACGGCATTTCATTCTATCTCTACATTTTGACAGGTGGAAGTGTTTTTCGCAAAGCAGTTAGGAAAGTTTTCATGATAGCCATTCAAAAGATGAAATGTCGTCGTTAATTAACTCAGACATTTACAAAAGAACATATACATATCAATATCGGACAATTTAAACACATGTATTTCGTTGTGTCGTAATAAAATATGTAAAATGTAATTCAAAGTTTTATAGTCTCAATTGCTAGAATATGGCTTTGCTTTTTGTACTCTGAAGTTTGAGGCCCTCTTCTAAAGACGAACTTTCTGCTAGGTGGAACTGAATTTAGAAATATAATCCATCTCGACTTGTTTTGTAATTGAATATATTTCTCTTGTATAACGAAGGGACAAGTGGTTTTCGATTACATCCACTTAGCTGTGATTACCATTCCAAATGGTGTTGAATGCAATGACTTCTGCGTGATTCTATGAAATAAAGTTTATCGAAAAATCTTATACATTCTCCTCAGCTGATTGCTGTTGAACAAATAAGTTTGGTTCAAAGAAGGAACCGAAATATTCTGTCATCCCTCCAAAAGTTTTGGAAAACAAGATACTTGTTACTTTTCACAAAAAAAGATTTAATTGAGAAAAGGGAAAAAAGGGGCATGTAGCTTCCGTCCGTAAGACAGCAACAAAACAGTTGCAGAAGATTAAAAGCTAAGTAATTGTCAATAATTTATATGCATTTATCATTTTTTCCGATATAACAAAAACGTCGGATATACGAAAGATCGTTAAAGCAGTAACTGGAGATCGGATGAAATGGTTTAAACTTTGGAGACCACAGCCTACTTTTACGTGATTCCGTGTATCCTATAGTTGAGATATAGCCCAAAAATAAAGATCTTTAATTCAAGAAAACGATGATGTTTTTTTTTAATTTCGATTACCATCTCCGCTTTTTTGAATTTGGAAGGCAAGCCGAGGAAACGATATATATATATATATCACATCACAAGTAATTGACATTTTCGTTAATGGAAAAGTTGTCGTTGTAAGGATAGGACTTTCTCTTGTTAGAGGTACCATTTTGAATGAAAATATAACTTTTCATTCTGTATATTCACGTATAGTCAACATGATAATCTTTAAATACTGCAGTGAGTATCCTTAAACTAAAAGATCAATAATGAAACGGAGTTCAGTCGTAATTTCTCACAGGCACAGCAATACCTACTCCTTATCATTAATATTGTACATTTTTAGGTCTCTTGGAGTATGCAAGTCATATATATAAACAGAAAAAAATGATCCTGTTAGATAGACTCCAGAGAATCTGTAACAGGGAAGGATGTCCATATCTACGTTTTCAACATCAAGTTGATTGATTTTGAATACAGTCAAGTCAGAAGTCGTTATACATCAGAGGGTGACGTATTGATATGATCCGGGGCTATGAACGTGAAAAATATTCGATCAAGACAGATTTCTATTTAGTTATGACTATACGAAAATTGTATTCATGATTTTTCATAAGATGAGACGAAACTGATAATCAGTGTGTCACCAGCATATTTCAATCGAAGGAAACGTTTTTTTTATTGAACTATGCAAACCTAATATTTTGCATTTGATTCGAGAAACGTGTAATGTTTTCGAATAAAAAGCAACCAGTCGGTTGGCTATTAAATACGTCTTCAAATGTCTAGATAAAATTGTCGTAAGATCCGAAAATGAATGAGACATTCTCATTTTTCCTGGTTCTTCATCACTCAATGAAGCCTATTCAAGAAATAGATTTTCTGATGAAGAAATCATTTTTCACCTTACGACAAAGTCTGTACAGATCACTGCCAAGATGTGGTTATCACCCTACCCGATATTAAAAGCCGGCAGAATGAGCAGGCTGAATTCTGGTTGCTACTTGAGAAACGGTATGCTCTTGTTTTCTGTACAAGCGTCCTTTCTTCTCCTAGCAAGACGCGCATCAGTTCAAATGAAATTGTCTTTTCTTCATCCATCCACACGGCTTCTAAAAGGGGCCATGGCGTGGTTGGGTCGACTTTGCCACACGAGTCAGTCTTCCACGTGTGCATTCTATGGAAATTCCATAAACGAAAAAAGAACTATGCGAAAAGCCTCATAGTCATGCATTCGGCACATAATAGTGGTTGCAGCACTACAACACTTTCGATATTACGGGCAATTGCGTAATGGCACGTGTTTAGCCTTGTCATCAAGAAGAAAGATTGTTCTGTTTCTAACATCCTTAAATTTCGTCGTCATCCTCTTTAGTTTTTTACCCTAATAATCAATTGTGTTTTATTCCAGTCAATACGTATAACCATAACCTTTCTCCCTATCGACCGGAGAGATCTCACTTCCGTACAATACATAGTTCTAGAAGGCTCTCGGCTAATAGGTATCACAAGAGTTCACTGTGTTGGGGGTGAGCGCTTCGTCATTGGTAAGGACAAGACTCATAGCAATATGTCCACACCCGCACCCTCGATCTTTGAAGAAATATTTAACTAAACAAAAGTTTTGGGGTAGATTGCGAGGTAGAATTACACAGATTATATATCAGTTAAATTACTGTAGCACATATCTATATCAAACTTTAACTATCTAAATAGTTCTCAAGAATCCTTACAAAACGATATTTGAATACAATCGAGTATGCTGAACTACTTAGTCTTTTCTTTTCACCCTTGAGTTTTATAAGACATTGGATTCCAACGTATAATTAGACCTTTCAGAGTATTTTGAAAGGAGAACTGGAACTGGTATAAGTTCCTAGTTGTTTGAAAAGAATTGAATCGACTAACCAAATCGTTTTTTCAAGAAGTGGAACACAAAGATGAATAAAACCGCTCAATTGCACACATGGAAAGAAAAAGTATAATTGCTGCCTCATTGACAGATATTCAGGTCAAATTTATGATCATATTATTGCGTCCTCTATTACTCTCTATACTTTTTCACTCTCAGGTTTCCTTCTCATAAACCTCTCAATTTAATATGTATATGTCGTGCACTAATTTTTGTTTATTGTGGCTAAAGTTAAAGTTATCTATAAGCCGTTTTATTGTCATAGCAAAATATGCATGGTGTTTTCTGTCACTGGGACGAAGTTTGTCTATGACAAAGAAGCATGAGGACTTACCACACACTTCATTAATTAAATAAAGCAACATTATACATAAATAAATAAAAATTATAACAGAAAGTGATCGGTTATGGAACTCATTTCCGAAAAAATTAATCAGATTCAAGAATCGGAAGTTGACAGAGGTCGGCTTATCATAAAATCGCAAAACGAAACGTATTAAGCTAAGCACTAGGTACTACACAGTGTAGAGGGGAGTTTTTCTAACGCATCCCTGGACACGATAATTGTGTAAGACTGGAAAATCATTATTGAAAATAACAGCAATCACTTAAGATCGCGTGAAGTACTTATCGGCATTACAAGATTTGCATTGCTAACTAATTCTTGTATGTTGGGATAAACTAAGAACGTTTAATTGAATCTATACAGTTTTTCATGAATCTCAATCAGAATTCTATGGATTTTCTTGTGAAAACTGGTATTTTAGCTTATTTGAGGCTTTTTAAGACCATTCTAGTAGTTGGAATGCGTTTCCTAATAGATGTTATACTTATCATTAGGTCACCAAGTCGTAGCGTACTATGAAGAACATTGATGACACATTGATAAAAACGTTTCCAAAGTACAGGGGTATTCCAAGTGTAAGAGAATTCACGTGCGATAAAATCAACAATAGGCTATCACAAAAAATTAGAGTTCAAAATTGACCATTAGATGGATGAAGTTGGTTTTAAATCTTCCCAAGTATTAGTTATATGATGTGATAAATGTGAAGGCATACCCAAGTTAGCTCCTGGTTGATTCCACGTTGACTTCAACCTGACTTCAGCTGGACTCCAACTTGACTCCAGCCTGACTCCAGTCTGACCCCAGTCTGACTGCAGCCTAACTTTAGGTTGACTTCAGGCTGACTCAAAAATGTTTTTGGAGTCAAATGAGTCACGCTTTTCCTCCTTTGGTTTCCTCTCATCTTATGACAAATCATGAATATAGCCTACGTATATTCATAACTAGATATAAAGGGTATGGGTGTTGGTTAAATCAATGTGATGTTCTCCACCCACATCCTCAATGAAAGTCCTCTAGTTACTCATAGAAAAGAAAATATAATTTTTTATTGTACTGACACTCCATTCATTTTTATCTGTCACAGGAAAGAAATTTTGATGATTCAGTCAGGATCATCAACTTACGTCGGATGTCTAGTTGTATTCTCATTATCTTCAAAGAGACAAGTTCAGATTTTAAATTTCGTCCCATAGGTAATTACACAAAATACCAGCGTATATTTTTGTTTTTGAAGACTTACAAGCCTTGCTCGAGTTGCTATAAGCTTTCTTGAATGGTTGATAAGCACTATAAAACTTATTTAGCAATCAATTACGATGGAGAAAAACGCAATTATATTGTACCCCTAGAAAAAACTAAATGAATTTTGCATCGCATGTTATATTTTACTTTCCTGTAACGTGCTATATATTTTTGATAGTATTCAATTAGAAAAATCCCTTAGATAGTTGACAGACCTTTAGTAAAGTAGAAGTTTTTTGGAACTTTGCCATAGCATGTTCCAATGGCTCAGTATTTTGAAATAAATATTTAATAGTAAGTAGAACTCACTGAGAAACATGGCAAGAAATGATTTCACCTGAAAATGTCGAGTCATTAGTGAGATATCATTGCATTAGGAGCCCCCATCATGAAGAGGATCCCTTTTAGAGCTTTTTCTACAATGCTCATCAAAATCCGAGGAATGAGTATTTTTTGAAACACTTTGCGCCAAAAATCTTAGAACTCTTCCCTCTACAACATAGTTTACATTGAGCTAGATCTGACGACCTCAATGGAGCAGCTCTGAATGAAATCGTTTGTGATTTATATGGACTGGCTCTAATGGTGACTGGACAATTCGTCGCCGGACAATTCGTCGCGGACAATTCGTTGCAGACAATTCGTCGCACAGACTATTGGTCGCGCTGACAATTCGTCGTATAGACAATTCGTCGTATACATAATTACATGTAACACAATTAATGTAGAGGTAGAGAGACAAATTTATTTATAGAATAGTCCTTGTGAGAGGAAGATTAATTTTATTGAGAAATAAAAAATTACAGAAAAAGGAAAGTAAAAAATACAGATAGACCAAACAAGAAAAATACAAAAAACAGTGAAAATCATTTCTTTAAATTTAAATTTACCTTTGCGATCCCGATTCTGGCATCGAAAAATCATTTTCACATCAGTTTTTTTTTCTAAAGTATAAATGTAAGCTTCATAAGCAAGCATCGATTTTCCTTTCTCGCTTGAGAATTTCTTGGTTGTTTTCGTCCTTCTTCAAACAGTATTATATAATTGTGATATTTTTAAAATAAGTGCCTCGCTTTGCTTTCTAGAATTATTTCATATTTAACATTCAAATTAATTTTTTCCTATTTATTCGAGAATACTATTAGAACCGTGTCTTCTTGATTGCGGGCGGTTTATTCTTAATTGGAGGGGGGAAATGACAGCAAAGTAGAATCCAGGGGGAGAGAGAAAAATGACCGCAGATTGGAAAATGTTCGTACGATGTAAATAAGTGAAAATAGATACAAGGATATTGTGAACGAATATGACTTTTTGAGAAATAAATAAACTGATTAGAGCTAGTCCAATGATGAATATCATATGTTATCCAGACGATTCTTATGCATGTGGTTATTACTAAAGTATTTAAAGTGAATAAAAAAAGTAAAATGAATTAAATCAAAATTTCGACACATAGTAACGATAGCTTTTCTAAAACTACCACACAATTCGGCAAGAATGCCATAACGTTTAAAAAGTATCATTTTCTTTTGCGGCGAACGAAAAAAAATGAAAATCAAGTATGGGTTTGCACTCATAAGTTATGCAACACTACCATAACCATACACGAAGGTTAACTGTTTTCTTTCTTTTCTTCTCATTTATGGTGCTTTTGTTTTCACCAATAAATTAGTATCTTCACTTCATTGTACGAAAATATTCCAGCTAGCGGTCACTTTTGTATCTCCTCCTGGATTCTACTTTGCCGTCATTTCCCCCCTCCAATTAAGAAAAAACCGCCCGCAATCAAGAGGTAGCCATTAGAACATTGATTTATCACTTGATGAGATAACAGAGTTAACAAAATTTACAAGTTTATTCATTAATTGAAACACAGTTTTAGTTAAGCCAATTAACAATAAAAAACATAACACTGTTATAATAATTCACACTATACTCTTTACGAAACGTCTGACAATAAATTGTCCATGCGACGAATTGTCTGGCGACGAATTGTCTGTGCAACGAATTGTCTGCGACGAATTGTCCGCGACGAATTGTCCGGCGACGAATTCACCTAGCACCCAAGCTGTATTTATAGAAAAATGAAATTTACTATGCACATCGCTAGACTACCTAGATATGCCTGAAAAGATACAGAAGAGTTTTGAAATAAATATCAAGGATATCGTACCTACGTCAGAAGCAGACTTTTCATTTGAATGATTCAAGCAGCACTGATATCCTGTCACATAGCATCATTGCATGCGATCAAGACGAGGTTTTTAATGCACACTGCTTGTCGGATTCATACGCTTCCGTGTTTCAAAACAAAGCCTTTTGAAAAAAAAGGAAAATTAACTCATGAACAGAAAGAAGTAAAATCATTAGTGCAAAAACAACATGCGAAGAATTTACAGTCTCGGTGTCATAAAATAAACGGAATCTAAGATGTTTATATCATTTTTACACCATGGCAAACCTTGAAACAGCTCTTATTATTACACAATGGTTCACTTATATCTTCTCGATACCGGTGATCGCTTTTGGCGTCACTGGAGCTATTCTAAACATTTTGATATTTACTAAAAAGAAAAACTTTTGGCTTAATACAAGTATCAATTACTTACTGGCTGGTGCAGTGTTGACTGCAATCCATTTGTCGGGAATTTATATACAAAGCATTCTTGTTAATGGTTTTGGCGTGGGTCTCTACGTTGTGAGTGATGCTGCTTGTAGTGAACACAATTACCTGATGTATGTGACCACTGTTTCGGCCCTTTCATTTCCGTGTTGGGCAGCATTTGATCAATACGCTGCGACATCTCGAAATGCCAGTTTTCGTAATCGCTGGAGTTCAATTCGACTTGTTCGTTTGGCAATTGTTAGTACGGTTGCATTTTGGGCTATTACGTACGTGCCAGTAATCTTTGTCTGCGGTGCCGTTGATGGTCAGTGTGTGCTGCGAAGCGGGCCGTATACAACATTCATTAACTATGTATTGACACCTTTGGTCTTCGCCATCATTCCTATTTTGGTGATCTCCATTTTTACAATGGGTACTGTGAGAAATCTTCGCGGCGCTGTCGCTCAAGGGTCCCAAGAGCAATTATCCCAACAAGTTCGTCGTATGCTCTTTCCTCAATTAATTATATTAGCTGTTTCGGGTGTTCCATTCAGTTTTCAAGGTATCTATTTTGATTTAACCAGTCATATTGAGAAAGATTCTCTTCGTCGGAATGTCGAATATGTTACCCAGCAGGTCATTCTTTTATTATATCACTCCAATTATTTGTGCACGTTTTACATTTACTGGTACATGTCCAGCGAGGTGAGAAAAGGTGCCAAGCAGCTCTTCATGCAATATTTTCACAGAAATAACGTCAAACCTCTTGATCACACAACTGAAAATCCAGTTTCGCTCCAAACACTCAAGACCACACAACTACCATCTGAAGACTGTAGAAAAGCAATAGAAAATCTTTAATGCTATATAAATGGAAAACAAGATTGAAGTAGAATGACAGTACTTTATATTCTCGATCTCTATCTACTCGTTTACTTTGCTTTCAATGTTGTTGCATCACTCACCGTTCATATTGCTCTTGTGTAATCACTTAAATGCTTCTTCGTATTTCATTGTACACCTCTGTGATCCTTAGATTTTTGAAGTGCAATAATAAATATATGACGTCGACAGTGTCACTGATGGCTTACTGTGAGCCTTTGTGACAGAGCTGGACAACTCATTTCGATTCAGAATGAATTCATATGAATGTATACGAGAAAAATCTCTGGCATCATTGAATTTAGTATATTAGTCTTTAGTAGCTTTGTCTAGCCTCTTCGAATCAATGCCATAAAAGAACATTATTGTTTTAAATAATCACAATTACAATACTGAATTGAAATTTCCTTTGTTTTGAATTGAATCAGATGAGCGAAGAGCGACGAGGAGGATTGAAAAAAAAGAGAACAAGAAATTCATTTTTCGACTAATTAAAAAACAGTAATCTCACTACGAGGAAATACGTTTTTTTGATTTGATTTGACGTAAGTTATATCTCTTATTTTAACAAAAAATCGATACTCTAATGAAACTGATTCGATTGTTTCTGTTATAGAGTATATTATCAAGAACATGAATAGCACCATCCAGTAGTTCATAAGCTTCAACGTCAACGACTGCTGAATCAATATTACTGTTGTTCTCATCTTCTTGAGATCGGGGATTATTAGTATTGTTCAACAACACTTCATATTTTTCAAAAGTTGCTTGTGATCTGTTGGTATTTTTCTGACGCTCTCTTGTTAGTCGAGAAAAATAAGATTTGTCATGAAAAAATCAAAATCTATAACAATAATTTATTGAGCATCTCTGCTTACTTGATATGTGATGCGCTTAGAAATTGATCTGGTTCGAAGATTAACTGACCTTATTTTTTAGCAGTCATCATGTGCTAAAACAATGAAAAATCCTATAAGCAAAGAATTGCAATATTGGTGAAAAATGTCCGTGCCTCTGTTACTTAACTGACATCCCATTTTACTCCTCCTTTTCGCCCTCATCATATTTCTGCAGAAGATAAGATCGTTGAGCGGACGTAAATCCAATTTTTTTACGTGGACGAAAAATAGACGAACTGTTGAGGCCGCTGACTTCTTTTCAGTGGTACTCACAGCAGATAATCCAGGTAATTGCTTTGTATTATCATTTTCCAGCGATTATATGTGTATAATAGCTGCCTTGTCAAGCAGTCGATAATGCGGTATGACAATTTTCTTAGAGTCTAGAAGAAGATGTGCATGAAGATGATCTTTACGTCAGAATTGGATGATCCCATGTGTTTCCATACAATCAAAAGTAACAAATGATGAGCAATCTGTATCATAAATGACTGTAGTATCACTATCAATTGCAGTGTCATTGAATGAGATATCATGATTTGTAGCATCGTCTGCTACATGATCCGAGAGAACGACGAATAGAAATATTCTTATACACACGATAAAAAAAGATATCAAATACTTTTATTGCCTTCAAAATCATCGTATTGTCACTTGTAATTGTCATGTCGAACGACAATCCGAAGTGGAACGAAATCTGCATTCGATGATGAATTCTTCCTTGACCACTGAAAAGTTTGACCAGTCCCAACCAGTGTTTCCAATACCAGGTGTACCAAGCAGAAATAAATGTACAGAACATCAAATAATTCTGATTTACACTCGGATTTACAATTTGCTCTAAAAACCCCAGTGTACTGTGTACACTTTACAAAAACTATTTACACTTTGATTCTAGAACTTTACCTAATGTATAACAAATTAGGCTATGGCCTTTGAATTATTTTTGTTGTTCAAACACATTTTCTTCTCATGTTTTAAAAAATATTGTGTCAGATGATGAAACAGTATGTCTACTTATCATTGATTTGCATGTGCACGCAAAGGGGTCGGAATGAGAGACTTAGCTACATTGTTCTTCATTTCAATCACATTTGCACCCTGATTGGTGTGATACACATAGACAGCATAATGTGACGATGACGATGCTGTAATTAAAATGAAGAAGTACAGTTGGTCCAAAACTCCGAGAAAGCCTTAGCCAAATATTTTTCAAGCAGGTGACCCATATATCTCTTGCACAGTCCTGTTGTCCCTGCTAATTACTTTCTAAATTTTAGTTTATATTCATTACTGCGAAACGAACAATAATTTTGTTTTTTAGATAAAAAACTTGGTCTCAGTACGCTTTGTACACTTTGGTGCCAAAGACAAAGTGTAAGCGAACACTTTGCTCTCATAATTAAAGTGTACATGTACATTTTGTTTTAAATTTCCATTGGAAACACTTGTCCCAACTCCAAATGATCGTCATACAGTAACTTTGATCTCTGTTTGTTCAGCCATTGATCAACGACCGACTATCACTGACACTAATTCATACGGAATATTGTTGAAATTCACAATTCCTTTCCATTTAGATTTTCTCGAAGCAGTAGAAACTGGTAGGCTGGATGCTTTGATGGTCATGTACAACGCCGATTTAGCCGTTTTCACAAAATCCGAGCTAGAGAAATCGTCATTTTTTCCTTGATAAATCGACTTACATTCACTTTCATCACCACTGCCATTCTCGTGCAAGGTCCTTTACCTGACTGAGCCTCGAAAAAATTGAACTGACGAACAAAACACCTATAAGTTTATACAGTTGCTCTACAACAAGAACAGTATTCGATCCTTTGTAGCAGGCGGAATTATCAGTACAAATATAAGCAATGGCAATTTTACCGTCATTCTGTTTTGTGCAACACTATCTGAAAGGAGTGTTAAGGTATTTAGGGAAGCGATTTTGAACCCACTGCCTATCTTTGCAAATGATCATTACAGACATTTTAAATTATTAATTATCCATTACAAGCTGTTACATAAAGGGTTTGGGAATGTCAAAGATCGTACCAGAAAGAGTTGAAATCCTTTACAAAAGCGATAGATGGGTTCCAGAGGCGTAGCTTAATATCACTGATCTTCGATACAAGATTAGTGAATATATGGCACTAATTTCTGATGAAACTATATTAGCTTTTTTTTTATTGCAGTTCTAGCGGTTTGGTGAAAAATCAAGCTCTACAGAAAAGTCGCTTTTTATTTTCTTCTTGTCTTTTTTATCTCTCACGTCACTTTATTTATAAATTTCTACACATTTCTTCACCATCTTCAACAGAATAGTAGATATTTTTGGGTGGTCTTTACGAGCAAACCCTGAAAATGTCTCTGGAAAAGGAAGGAAGTAGTGTAGATAACCGACATAAAACTCGGAACTGGCAAAAATATCCACCTGAAGCATCAACTACAAATAGCAGTTCTCAAATCATTAAAAATTGATGTAGGTCGTCATCACACCTCTACTTACAGAGGGGGTAAGATTAAATAAATTACAATTGAATAATATCTTAAAGCAACATCTACAGGATTTAGAATTTCTGATATACAACTTAGTCGAAGAGGTATGTTTAGAGTATAGGCTACTGACGTTAATTCGTTTAATCTTTTATTAAATGATCTTACTACAATACTAGTATCAAATGGTCATGTAACAGCTAAATGATATGTTCCTCGATCAATACAAAGAATTAAAGATATGGAAAAGGTTTCGTTCGTCAACAGAGTTGACTTGGAAGTCCAGGAAGTCCGAACATTGATGCATTAAAATATGTAATTCTCGATATTGAAATTGTTATCTGGTTGACAACAAGGTATCGAAACAACCGAACCACGACAATTAATATAACATTTAATGATCTTGAAAATGGAAACACATGATTCGTTCATACAGGTTTACAGGTGGAATCAATGCATTTCAAAGCTGAAGAAGCAATGCAGATCATCAAACCGGTACAATGCTTTTTTTGCCTTAAATACAATCAGGTTGCCAAATACTGTCAAACAAACATATAATCGATGTGCTAAAAGCCATCACATAGATAAATTTTCCAGTCTTCGTGATATATTAAGATGCTGCCATTGGAAATGTCAGCATTCAGCTACATCGCCTGAATGCCCAAATTATAAGATCAAGAAAAACGAACGAAAACACGATTCAATCAATATTCATCGACAAGAAAACCAACCCTACTTACACCAACTTTCTACAGCCTCGACGGCCTTCCATCTTTACCAAATACTCAACATAGACAACTTGGTAATCTACAAAATGGAATTATTGAGAAATTAATTAATGTTCTTACATAAAAAATGGAATAAATTATCAAGGAAGCATCGATTCGAATTTTCAGCAGGCTTCGAAAAAATGATACAAAACATAGACAAGTACATATCATCATTTCAAACTGCATCAATTAAAAATACTGATGATTCGGATTCGGATGATGACAATGAAATTAAGATAGTCAGCAACAAAAAGAACAAAAAACAACAATAGACTGACACAAATAACACCAATTAGTCAATCAACAATCCACCAACTACAATGAATGATTCATTAAAAAAAAACAGGTAAACCAAAAGCATTAACAAAATCAACTAAAAGAATTCGATTTCCAAATAGTTCCATCGAACCAACAGCTATGGACAGTAAAGATTTAAGAACAAAGAATAATAATGATTAATAGATGTCATATCAACATAACTTCAATTAAAAAGCATAAAGAATAGCTTCCAGCAGGATTTTCTCAATACGACATCATTTCTATAAATGAAACTAATCTTAGAAAAGATAAGTCTTTGTTTTTTAAAGGTTACAACATTTTTAGAAACTATCGAATGGATAGAACTGGCGAGGGAGTACTGCTTGCCATTAAAGATCACATTAATTATCAAGAAATATTCAAGAAAACAATTAAAAACAATGAAATAATAGTAGTCGAAATTGCAACAAAAGCATTCACCTCAATATTAATTGCTTCCATACATGTTCCTCTAAAAGTGAAATTGCATAATAAGGTCTTCCACAACCTATATATTATGAACAATAACTGCATCATAATGGTTAATCTCAATGCAGCATTACAGCAGAGGGGATCAAGAAAGACAAATGCAAAAGGAAGACAGTTGCAAGAACTACTCAATGAAGGTTTCCTAAATTGCATCGGCAATGACATGGTAACCTGATTACGAAGATAGAATTGACTGAATAGTAGGTAGTCAGCCACTCCTCCCATTTATTTCAAATGTTGAAAAACATCCTCCACTTGAAACATTAAATGGACATAAACCCTTAACCTTCGAAATTTCAATCAAAGCTGAACCAAAACTAATTTCACCCAGAATATCCCAGGTCGAATACGTACGGTGGGAACCGGACGGATCTCGTGTTATTCCCACAAATTCTGGGCACCGGAGCGTATCCACGGATACGGTTCCCGTTTCTTACACGGAATCCGTCAACGGAAAACACCGTTTCCAAGCCCGGATCGCATACGGTCCAGATCCGACCGTTTCCGGACCGGATACTGGTAACGGATAAAACAATTTTCGCATCGGGACAGGACATAACCCAGATCCGACCGTTTCCGCTAAGCTCACGAAAACTCATCTGGCCGTTTTCCAAACAACGCTAAATACTCAGACTTGCTGAGCAAAGCGCTCCGTATTTCGAAGCCAGCTTTTACTTCTTTTTTAAAAAGCCTGCAACAACAATAACAGAAGATACTCTGGGAACAAAAAGCATTCAAGTAAAACATTATACATTTCTCTCTAAAATTGTTTTTGTCGAAAAAATGGGAATTTTAAGTACGAAGACCTAAAAATCAGATTTTTAGACTTTTGCAAACCGAAAACGCTATGTGTAAGAACAGCACAGAGGTTAATCACCAGCGTTTTGAGACTTTCCTGAGTCTCCAATCAAGGTAAGTGACGCTTCTAAAGTCTCTAAATGATCTATCAGTTCTAATTTTTATCAAAGAAATTTGGAATTCACATTAATGCACTGAAAAGAATAACACTGTAAGTAACACATCTAAAATTTTCACGTGAACCCATGAAAGTATGGTAAACTATCCATTTCATCAACATTGTCCTTAAAATGAAAGATTTAGAAAAAGAACCCAAAAAGACCTTTAAAGGTCCTTTTTTGTAAATTGCTGATTTGAGTATCTAGGAACGATGTAAATGAGAATTTAATATTTGATATGATTTTTTTGCTAGCGGAGGCTTGATTTCCGAAGCAGAAATAATCTGGTTGGAAGACGGTCGATTCCGACTGTTTTCCGTTGCTTCTTTATAGCAGTATTTTAGTTTCCGGTTGGATCCTGGCGGAACTTGCCATAGTTCCGGTAGGTTCCCGGCTGATCCGAAGTATTTCCTTGAAATTTCCGGTTTTCGGAAGTCGCCAGAATATCCAGGTTCCGGGTACGGATAATTCCGGCCGGAATACTGCTTCCATGTTGTGGTGGTTTTTCCGGCCGGAAATACACTGGAACTGACAGGAAGAAGCCGGAAAATATCCTGTTTCTTGTGGGTTACGGCCGGATCCGGGCTCCGGAACGAACGACCTGGGATCATCTAATTTTCAAGCCACGAATTGGAAGAAATTTAAAAAGAAAGTAGATCAACATCTTAGGTTATGGGAGAACAGTCGTTTTCTTATCCTAACATTAGATATAGAAGAATTCACATCATTTATTACTAATTGTATTATTTTACCAGCAAAATATTCTATTCCAACAACTAGACAAGCCAAGTCAAGTTATGTATCAATGTGATGCAACAAAACATCTTATCAAATTAAAACATCGAGCATATCAAAGGCGGAAAAAGAATGAAGACGATATAGAAAAGAAGTTTTACTACAACAACAAGGTTCTATTAAAACAATCACTGAGAAACCACAGAAGATGCACCTTCAATAAATTAATGTCGCCGCTATGTCAAAAGAAAATGCTTTCAGCATCAGTTTGGTTTACAGTCCGGAAATTTTATAACAAGTGAGTAAAAAAGAACTTGTCCAAAAATCATGAAATATAATAATACAACAGCAACATCGAACAGGGAGAAAGGAGATCTATTTGCTGATTATTTTCAAAACGAAATATATGTCAAATTACCGGAAACATTACCTTTTTATAAACAAGTAACAAAACAAACACTTACTATTAAGGGCACAATTAACAACATATCTAGCAGAAAAAGTTGGAGTGATATAACAACAAAGAAGCTGAATCGAGCATCAACAGCTTAAAATTAGCCTCACTGGTCAGGATAATTTTCATACTAGTTGTTTAAAAAATCTCACAAAATGACTTGTGCAACATATAAAAAATCTGTTCAACTCGATGTTGAAAGGACGGAGGTCGTTAAGTGATGAAATCAGACCCTTGAAGATGTGGGTGTGGCTGAAACCAATGAGTACTGTTATCCCCATTCTGTTCACTCACACCAACGCCGACACACAGCTACAGCCACACCCTCTGATTTCCTGTTGAGCTGAAATAAATATTGGTTCTTTTATCGTTCACTTTTATCAACCGGCTCGATTCAATCAAATCAAACCAATGAGGTTCGTTTATGTTCAAGTTGAGAAAATACTCTGCACTTCTTTCTACTATATTCATTGATTATTAATAGAAGTCCTACTCCCCATGAATACCATCAGAAAATTTCAGAGCAAGACTTGAAAAAAGAATGATGAATCTATTTGCGATTGAATATCTGACAATATATTTGATAAGTAACTGAGCAAAGAAAAACTGAATTTATAAGATGAAGTTATGACATTAAAGATAAAAATAAGACGAGACAGAAAATCTAATAAGAATGTTTCTCATTATTTTGCAAAGATGAATATAACCACAGTGTTCCTATTTTCACGTTGGTACGCAGTTGCTAGGTTATGTGTAATCAGATTTGGATCCATTCCTAACTTGATTCAGTACGTGCGGTCGCCATCATCAGCACCAGTATACACACCAAACAACCATCTATGTGCATCAAATATGCAACCGATACTACGACCATGTAACGAGGGCCCATCATGAACGAACTATATGTCGTTGTTTTCTATGCATTTTCCTAGTGACACAGTTTGATGGTTGGGATGCATGACAGAATTCAAATTTTCTTGTGTATATAATTAATAATCAGGACATTGTTCATAAAATTCCACATCTTTTATTGTTTGTATGGTTGAGTAATACGCCAGCAAATATAGTGATGAATTGGGTTCCCTAGTGAATATAGTGAATTCAAAATACCCGTATAATGAAGCGGTTTTCATTAGAGTATCCAAAAAGGTTCCCTGCTATCAGTATATCACAGGAACCAAAAAAGCACTCTGTTGCCAATTTTCTCAGCACCCAATACTGATCAGAGACCTACTCAGGTCTTTATTCAGTCTCTATTACATTTCATGAAAACGTTTTGAATAAGATAGTCAATTGAATACCCAGGAGCATCCTGCAGTCAGGAGAACAATACCCAAAACGCACCTTAATTTGCTTAAGTAGCCAAAGTTTCCTGTGATATACTGGTAAAAGAGTACCCTTATAGTTACCTTGGAATCATTACATATACTAGGGTTCAAGTTCGGCTTTATCCAATAATCTTGATGGACAAAAGTCCTTTCTATTTCCTGACATCAATGTGTCTGTTACTTGTTCAAGTCTGCGAATGCTAAATAGTTGCAACATCATTACTATCATTCAAGAACATCTTCGGTTGGAATCCAATTTCAGTAACACCACGAATGACCATTTCAGCTTCGAATACATTTATATTATTTATGTTGAATAAGTGATCAGATGGATATGGTAGCGGCTGACATTTAATACGTTTATATGACAATAGTACATTTTCTTCTTCTATTAATATGTCAAAAATATGAATTAATTTTATGATTGTTAAATCAACACTCAAATTAGAGTTTACTATTAGCTGCGATAGACAATTAGATGAATAGGTAAATGCAATATTTTCTCTCAATTGATTTGTTCGATAATCAATAAATGCACATTCATACGGTGTCTTGTGTTCAGCTAGAATTACCCAATTATATTTGAAGAGGCGTCGTTGAACTTCATGTTCTTCTTCTGACCATGCTTTATTACTAGTATTCTACGATCAAAATTTAACAAAAACTTAAACACGAGAAATATCTATCAGATAACAAAAAATCACCACTAAACGGGGAGTTTTCTCATGATCAAAAGAGACATTGCATTGATTTAGTCAGTGACCTCAACACCTAATCTTATCGATGACAACACGTGGCTATTTTCTTCCATATCTGACTGATTCTGATTCAAGATCAACAAGACAAACATAAGCGCTTTTATTTCCATATTTTACATAATTCTCGTAGTATACAGTGGACTTTAGTTTTATCATTGGAAATATGACTTACTAATTCTTCTTTGGTATGTTCGACTGACTTTGCCGACGATGACATTATATCAATTTTTTATCAGTTATCTAAAACGGAAAAAAAACCGTTTCTAGAGTATTTTCTTCAGATTAATGATACTTGTATGACGAAATTCTTTGGCCTTCTTATTCTGAGATTTGTTCTGCCAATTCGATGAACTAGTATGATAAGTTTCATCTACTTGAAGACAAACTAGACAAAAATTTTGTCACGAGACAACAGACAGAGCATAGATATTATATTGCCAATCAGATTAATTGATCGTTTGGAAAAATTTTTCATTCTATTCGATAGATAAACAAGTATTTCTTTATTGGAAATGCACTTCTTTGGAAAAGCCATGAAGGTTTTTACATATTGAATACTGTCAAATTGATCAATAAATGACCTCTATTTTTTCATGAATGATTCATTCGAATAAAAAATAAACAATGCCGCTCACAAATCAATTCGCCGTTTTGGAATCGAACGTTTTTCTAATTAATTATTTATTTCTTAATCATTAACTTTCTAAAATCAACAATAGAATATTAATCAATCGAAGAAAATCTTCCTCTGTGGATCACGATGATAATTGTACAATTCATTGAAGTCATGCAATATTTCTTTACCTTGTTCTTTGAAACCTAATTCAACTTAATCTTACAGAATTTTCTCATCTGTACGATTAGAATAATGATATAAACAAAAACTACATTGACTTTGTTGGTGAGAATGCTCACGAAGATTTGTCAACCATAATGAAGAATAAAGTTTATCCGCTAATGCACTTTTATTAGATGAACAGTTATCTAAATTATCAATGTCATTTAGGATTTGGTGAAGAGTAACAACTAAATTCACTATAGAATTGATCATGAACTTTTTCCATATTTGAAATCTGTTTAAATTTCAAATATGGATGATCACAATCGAGTCTTTCAACGCCACCCAGGAGAATCATTCCGACCATTGGATCCGATCGGATCCGACAGGCATCCGATCATGTTTCTATCGGAGTTTCTCTTATCCGACGAAATCCTATCGGATTCCTGATTCGGATCCCTAGTGTTGGATTTTATCGAATCCTACTATCGGAATCCGATTGGATTTCATCGTGTGATCAGACAGGCCTCTACTGTTGGGTTTAAATGCTAATTCGTACTCAAATAAGAAAATAGGTTTCTTCCGTCGGATCCGTTACTGTTTCCACAACCCGGATTCCCATAAGATTTCATCGGATCGTAGGATCCGATCGGATTCTGTATGGGATTCATTCACCTGGGCAAATATAAATCTTTTCATTTAATTGAAGATCAATCAAATGTACTTTCGAAAGATCTGATTATCTTCTATAAAACTTAGTTTCGTTCGGATTTGTTTATTAATAAATATTTTAAAAGCAACTTTTAAATTCATCACCACATCCACCTACTACTGCTAAAGCAAAAGCATAAAAGACATTTTTCACTAGAATGTCTACGGCCAGCAATCTTTATCTATTCATCAAAAAACTTACCAGATTTTATTGCTTCTCATGTCATGAAAATCAGCGATTAAGCGCGATTTAACGACGATGGTTCTCTATAAAAATCGTGATTAATCGTCAAAAGTGACTCGATTTCGATGAGATAGGTTTTCTTTCCGTTGAAATTTGATGCTAAGAATAATTAAGAGTGCAAATAGCAACCTGTCTAATTTTCACTAAAAACTCATTGAATTTAATTGAACTTTCTTTTCTTTAATTTGAAATCTTCTAGGAACTAATCAGATATGTCAAAGAAAGTAACAAGAGAAAAATACTTATTGATGAAACGTTATTTCCATCATTACGAAGAAGAATTTGAAAAAACCAATCGATGCTCGACTGAATGTTTCTTCTTTCTGGTCGAAAACGAACCAAATTCTATCGTCTATTGTTGAAAATTGCCAATTACAATAAAGAGAATGAAAGGATGATGATCATTAAAGATGTATCCTTATAATTAATCACAACTCAATCATTCAATTAGAGTTTTTATCAATAAGACTTGTGTTCAACTGAATAGACAAAAACAAACTTCGATCATTGGTGAAGCTTTTCAGCGATTTCACTTTGGTTTATTAAATTTTTCCAATCAATTCAATTGATCAATCGGTAAGTGGCGACATCTCTTTCTGATTTTCGTGAAAAAATTTCTGCTTGAGATAAGCCACATCAAATATTTCATTCATTGACGAAATGAATACCATTAGCATTTTGTTGTCATTGTATCCCATGAAACAATTTTTTCGTAAAAGGACGTTAGATATCGACATTCAACTTGTCTAGATATTCTATAGTTTTCAGGAGACCGAGAACGAGAAAAAGAAATTCTATTTAACATAATTCTTACATAGAGTAAATAAGAGCTATTTTCAATACTAATCAGCAATATAATTCATTGTGTAAAAGGTAGTTAACTATATTGTGATATGACTTAGCATATGGGTGTGCGTGTGGATGAGGGTGTATATATGTGGTATCAGCATTGGGAATGGTGTGCCTAGGGTATGCCTGTTGTGTTTCAGTTTGGGTGTGCCTGGCATTACTATGGGTTGGGGAGGGGACCTGTTTGGTGCGAGTGCAAGCGTGGGTGTGATTGTGCGTTTCATTGTGGTTTGGCGTGCTTGTAGAAGTGTGGGTATTCAGCATGAGTGAGGGTGTGGAGTGAGGCTGAATGAAATTGTATGTGTGGGTTTGGGTACGTGTATCTATGGATGACATCAAAATCCACGTGCAAAGCATAATAATAAGATGCAATTCCCACGTACCTAACCAGACACACACTGATACTGGTACCCAAATCATCATTGACACCCAACCGACATACACACCCCACATCCACGCCATCAACGACCAACTCACGTTCACCAGCATGCTGTCAAACGCATATTCCGATACTGGCATTGCACCCAATTCGACACGTGGCGCAATATCAGCATTGACATGGAAACCTACAGACACGCCGACGTTCACATCTCCCAGAGAAGTTGACATCGAGTCCGGCAACAGCACTGGGCACCAAAGCGACACCGTGCCCTTATTGAACATTCGACTACTCTATGAACCGCACGCTCACCCAGCTATCTGCTTGCTTGAAAAAGACTTTTATTACAGAATAAAAGAAAATTAATAGTTGGAGGATTAGGGAGAAAAATCGTCATTGAAAAATAATAATAAAGAGTATGCTGATTGGTTTCACACAAGTTCTTAACATTCACCTGTATCACGAAAACAATGTCGACAGAAGCTAGATTCATCTTCTGTAATTATTCGTGCATTCCCAATTCCAATTAATTCTCCATGCTTTGTGCTATAAATAGCATTGTCCGCACAACATTTTCCATTTTCGAACCAGTAACATGATTCAGAATGATCATATTCACGAATATAACCCGTACAACATTGACCATTACTTCTGCCATTTATAGTCGCAAAGAGTAAAATAGCAAATATAAAGCTGAAATGAGCGAGCATTGCCTTTTACTTTTTGAAAAAAAAATAAAGCTACTTACTGCTTTTTTTTCTAGGAAAGTCGTCCTTTATATGTATCCCATTATATACTTAAGGATTTATTTCGTGGAGGAAAAAGAAAAAGAGCTAGAGAGACGTACTTTCGAAGAAACGCAATTGATATTNTAAAGTTCTTTTAATAGCAATTAGGATCAAATAAGTTGGAGGTACTGATATACTTACATGTTCTAGTCGACCAACCGCATACTTATCAGACAGTCGGAATAGGCAATTTTTGTGTGAATTAATACTTAATTGCTAAGCTTTCAAGTCCAGTATTATTCATGTGTTAATTTTTTGATAACGATGAAAACACGCGACAAGTTCCTGGAGATCAGGAATCAAGCCTGTAGTACCGATAACTTCAGAATCGTATATGATATCGTTCCAATTTTTTTATCAGAATGTTCAGGAAGAAAAGACCTCTCTGTTGATATATCATTCACTTGAGGTCAGTGTAAAAAGTACCATTGGGCCAAAATGGCTTACTATCCGCCCCAGTCCTTTCATGCGTTTTATGTCTGTGTTATCATGTGAAATACAATGCTCTTTATGTTTCTGAAGTAAAAACTATGGCCTATTTTTAAAACTTTTTAATTGATGGGTATATTTCAAGCGGCAATTTAAGAAGTTGAAGCGAATGAATAAAAGAACATACCTGAAGGTTTTCTTCAAAATCATCTTGGATATATCTAATTCGAAAAGATAAGATTTTCATTTTTTCCTTCAAAAGTCTTTTTCTATCTATGTATTCATGCTGCCTATTTTCTAGTATACACATCACGTTATTATACACATCTCAGCAACTTATAGAGGTTTTTAAAAAAATATATCGTAATTAAGTAGTACAGCAAAAGTCGAAGTATAATTGACATATTGGCGTACTCCATTACAGTCTAACAAATTTTTTAACTATCCAATAGTAGGAACACTTGATCATAACAACTATATCACGACTTTTGCTGTACTAATGACGATATACAGCTCTTAAAAGCTCTGTAATTCCTAACAAATAAGCCAATGACAAATATGCAATAAAGTTATGTTAATGAGATAATAGAAGTAATACGGATACACAAATTGAAAAGGCTTTTGCAGGAGGAAAGGTTCGCTTTTTCATAGAAAACATATCGAAAGGATGTGTTATCCAACGACTTGTTCACCATATTGGTGAAAAAGAGCACGTTCTAATGACTATATCTAACTGATACAATAATTTGCTGAAACAGACATTTTATTTTCGTAGGTAATCTACACTTGTACGTGTCACAAGGAACGGCTGTTATGAAACCGTAGTTTAATATATCACTATTCATATAATGATAAATTGTGCGTTAAGAGTTCACAAACCTTCAAAGATCGACTGAATGTTTTATAGTTTAGATTCGACCCTGTGAAGTAGAAATAATGAAAATTTTCAGAATCTTGAACGAACTATTTTCAAAATTCGTACTAGTTTAAAATATGCCATAATACGTGATCGAATGATTTGTGTAGACTTGCTGGCTGCTGGATATTTATTGGCGGGTACTTTCTTCGTATTGGGTCACATGCATATCTTTGTTCCTTACAGCAAATTCCAATATAATAATATGAATGCAGAATAGTATTGTCCGAAGCAATTTATTCCAAGCTGCCTTTTTCATACTTAATTGTTTACAGTCGGTTTATGACTATATTATTTGCCATCGCATCGTTTACTAACTTCTGCTGCGTTACTTTCGTAGAGAAGAAATGAAAAGTCACAATGTTTAGCATTTTCCTCAGCTTTTTATTATTTCGTAACGATGTAACCTGCTTTTTTGAAGCAAACATGGAAAAGTGACTTACACGTTCTTTATGAGAATCAGATAAGAAAATCAGTTCAATTTTGCTGAGAATCTTTAAGAGACGTTCCATGAAAGCACCAAGGAACCGGAATATAGTCGAAATTTTAATTTTTAATTTTTGTGAGCGTATTTAAAAGGGCAATGTGTAAAACTACTGGAACCTAAATTATCAGCTCATTGTCATTGGGTCTTTTTTACTAAACTTAGCTTTGATCGACTTCTAGCACCATCTATCTATCGTGCAATAAAAAAAATGGTGAATCATTTCGTTAATGCTTATGAAGATTTTGCTACTAGAAGTGAGGAGATTTTTCTATGCAATACGTTTGGTTTGGATGTGTGGCAGAGTATCAAATGGGATGGAACAATCCCATGGAAAAAAATTACGTTATCCCATCCCATCTCAATCGGAGCTCTGACTTAGAGTATCATACATTCTATCAGAGAAAATCCATAGGAATTTCTTTTGACATTTTTTCTACAATTTTGACTGCGCATATTCTGAAATAAAAGTCAACGTTTCCTCATTTTCAGAAGCAGAGATATTTGCAAAAACAAATGTGTCTTAAATATAGAACACTGTGGAACATAGCACTATCATGTGACCTATTTATTTCGTATATTGGAGAAACCATTAAAAGAAGTCAACAAGGATTTTTTTCATGGCGTTTCAGCGGAGTTTTTCGTGGTGTATCATTTAAAGAAAGAATCTATATCATACGGTTGATTTCTGCTGAGATACTTTCAAAATGACTCAACCCGTGTATAATTCTTCGTCCAGATTGAATACAGCTATTACAATTAATGAAAAATGAAAATAACGCTACAACTCTTGATGATATAGATTGTTAACTAAAACGATGAATTTGTATTATATAACAGTAAAATAAACAAAAATATATAAAGACTGCTATTTCGTTAAATTTTAGTTTGATATTTGATCATGCGGATTCTCAGTTAGAATAATTCTAAAAGGCTAGATTTCACACTCGACGATATATATTGCGAAATATGATCAATCCTTTCATGTTTTCCTCCAGAGTCGACAAGTGAATGTAATGAAAACAATAAAACAGTTTCATCGGATTTCAACCGAACCGTTCCTATCTCTAAGGAGAAAATACCAACGCCTAAAAGATTTACAGTATGATAAAATTTATCTTGACCTGTATTTATTGAGTGTAGCTTATTTTAAAAGTTGATTATATTATATCCTATTGGAAGTTCGAAAANTAGTAAGACTTCAGTATAGTTCATTTTATGAAAGCATTGAGATGTAATCTATTTCATTCATTCTAATTTAAGTTCAGTGTGAAACTGTTGATATTTTGGGTGAGGATGTGAATATCATGGGAAACGACAAACACATCACAATTAAGAATTTAGTTGACTTCCATTTATCTACAAATATCGGCTTTGTGGCCTAATGGTTAAGGCGTCCGACTTCGAATCGGAAGATTGCAGGTTCGACTCCTGCCAAGGTCGCTTTTTTTCTTCTTGTTTTTACATTCATCATGAACTTTAATAACAAATCAAATTGTGTAGAACATTGTTTATCACACTTGCATGTAAATATTGAGTCGTTAAAACAGAAAAAGAGTGTCACGAAACTGGAACTATGGAAACTCCATAAACGAGCATTGACAAGGATGAATAATCAAAAATTTCTTGTTTAAGAATTTATTTCATGTTTTCTTTTCGAAACATAAAATAATAAAAATATTTTCTGTAACATTCTATTACATTGGTCATGTTCACGTAAATCTCTTGTGATTTCAAACGGACATGAAAATGGTTTATTATGATCAGTTTTACGTGCAAAACCATCTAAAATTATAATACAAAATTTTCATTTGTATCGTCGTCATCTAAGTATTTTTCAGTCATCAGACTAAACAATGATGATCATTTATCTTCATAATATCGTTATATTCAACTAAAAGCGTTGGCATGTTCGAAGACCTCTTCCCTCTTCAGAGAATCGATTTTTGAACTTATACTAAGTGTGGGTTGCGACTAAAAGAAACAGTAACACCTCATAGGGTGAAGAATGTCAATCTCAAATCGATATTTATTAACATCAAGTCGGTAGACTATTTATAAATATATGTTTGATTTACAATCAGAGAAAAACCATCCAGTCATTTGTTTTTATTTGATTCAGTTTCCGGAAAATAGTTTTGCGAAAAGAAAAGAGTGGTGATGGTTACTGAAACGGATGTAAAACTCAGTTCACAATTAATCGATGAAGCATCAAGAAAATAATGAAAGAAGCTTCAAGCAAGTACTAAGAACTGCTGCAAACTATACAAAAATGATTTGACTACTTTACATGATTTCTCATTCAACGAGTCACACCCATCGATGATAATCAGCAAAGGAAACAGGATGAATTGAATACTGAATTCTATCATTAGTTTGTTTATGGTGGTATGAATGAAACCAGGATTTGTCATTTACTATTTACAACGAAGCGAATAATTTCTCTACCATCATAGTAACTAATGTTCTAGGAAAATCATTTGCAAAAGAACATTTTGAAATTCAATCATATAATACAACTGCACCCGATTATATCTCTTTCGAGCTTCGAGAAAAATCAATCAACCTTTTAGTTTTATGATATTTGCCTTCGGAGCAATACTATTCACTGGAATTGAAAATAAATAATCATTGAGATGTAAAACAAGCAAATATTTACATAGTTTAATTCGTCAATAGATTTCGTCTAGCTGGATACAATAATATTGGAAATAAGTATCCGCAAGAAACACGTATTAAAAAGGCGTGAGCGTAATTTTTCTTGGAAATAGAACGCCTATCCACATTTACACTCACACTCTATTTTTATATGATATTTTTTGTCTTTTCATTTTATTTTATCGACTGAAAACCTTAAACGAATTTGAAATGGATATCTGAGAATTCATTTCTATATAGTTCATTTTCATGATCGAATACAAAGATTCTGAATGAGATTGGATAATTGATAGTGAATAATTTCGAATGTAAATTTTATACAATGAGAAAGTTATTGTCATTGTTTATTTTCAAAACTTCCACTCTTTCTTGTGCCCTCGTTTTCTCCGATTTGATCTCATTCTTTGTCAGAATGTGTAACATTATTGATCTTATTCTCTATTTATGTATATCGATTGAGTCACTACTGCATCTCTAACGAGCGACTAATTAGTTACGATTTCAGTTTAATAAACAATATTTCGAATTTACAAATAAAATTGATCAAACAAATGAAAAGTAAAAATTTTTCATCTTCTTACACGTAAGATACGCACGTCTTACAAAAGACATCAATTTTTTTTAATTTTCTTTCTGTCTATGACTACATTAAATCTAGTGATTAGTTCAAGACGATCGTTTTAGTATTTTCGTGACCTTCTGTGTATTTATATTTATTGCTATCACATGTATTAATTTCGAGTTTAATTGAACGTTCACTTCACTTCGATAACTTCAAAGCACCTTCCGCATGCGTTTTTATGCACTGTTCTTTGCTTAAGTTTAAAGCTCTATCTCTGTATTGTATATACAAAACACCATGTAGCATCGCTATTTCTCAAATTTTCTTAATCCAAACAGTTGTACTTCATTGTTAATTGTTTGAGGAAGTAAAAACTAGCATAATATGATAATATTGAACCTACCGAGAAGAATGATTACGAATATCGAATCTTTTTGTCGGAATACAGCTGTAGCCAATGCTAAGTTTGACACACCACTTGTGTTAATGTCAGGCACTAATTAGTGCTCGAATAAGTAAGTAGAATTCAATCACGAAACCTTTAAGCGGTTTCGTTATCAGGATTCCTATAGTATTTTGTCGGACTCCTTCTCTATGAGAGAAATTTAGTCATATGAATATTTTACAAAAAACTCATCAGAGTACTTCGAAAATGTATAATACCTACTCAATAGTCGTATTCATACTCAAGTATGAATACGTGCAGTAGGTTAGTGACTCTGTCTGTTTTCATTTTTTCAAACCAATGTTAACTGGATGGTTCAACAGTAAAAATTCACTTAGAGCATTAAATACGTTTAAACGAAATAAGTGTGGTAGAGACTTCGAAGCATTATTTTTTTAACCTAACAGTTAAAGAACAAATCTAACGTATATTCTCAGTACTTGATAGTTTGCATTTTCTCGTTTTATTTTATTTTCAACCAGATTTCATAATCACTGATGTGACTTTCTATCATATCATTCAACTCGACAAAAGTATATTAATTTTTTTTTCTCAAGTCTAAAGAAAACTGCTTTTCTGACTAACTTTAGATTTTCTGACATACACCATTGTAAATTTTCATCGAATTTNCGATTTTACAGGGAAAAACTGAAACTATGGTTATGCAAAGAAATAATTCTCATTCAACTGCGTGGTTTTCAGTATAATACTAAACATAGAAGATGATATAAAATCTGTTTCCTATTTCAAGTATAATATGCTCGATTTCAAGTTGAAGGGTTGTGAATAATTTTAGAAATGATTGTTTTCGTACTAAAAGTATTTAGATTCTCTGACAATCAATTGTCTAGAAAATATTTTATATGCTCTGTGTGATTTCACCACGGTAGACATTTTTGTCTCCGAAGTTTTCGATTTCAACTCACCTGAATTCAATAGTTAATTCTTTATATGACAATCGAAAAGATTGTCACTGTACGCAGTGAGTAAATTGTTGTAACATCCAACCAGGGAAACTGATCTAATATCTTAAGATGTTTTAGTTTTGAATTGCAGCTGAAAGTAAAATATCAATAACATTTAATTTTCGAGTTCAGAACTCAATTGATTCATTGAATTCCCCAAGATCACATTTGACAATACTTCAACATTATTTTATATTTGACTTGAAAGCTTTATCTAATAAAAGTCTCTAATATTGAGGAAGATTTCTAGAACTTCTATCTGTTTCATTATTGTTAGTTTCAATCATGATCGGAGTCCTTCGGAAAAAAAAAATCAAAAAATTTGATTGAAAAATTGAGTTCGCTTATCATATGTATCTCAATTAACAAACTAAAAATAGTTGAATAGCATTTCAAGGTGATGTTAAAAGTAAATGTTTAAAGAAAAATTTTAATCGTGTGATTAGATCTTCAGTAGTGAAAAATTTCATTGCAACTTTTTTTCAATGATCGACAATCGATTAATAATTCACTTCTTAAAACATAAAACAAAGGAAAATAGAAATAATTAGATAAACCTACATATTACTATAACTAACGTTAGTTCAAAGAAATCACCATTATTAATGAAGCGATCAAAAACAAAGTTTTGTTTTTTGCTTTTGGCAAGCTCTATTGATTCGGGAAAAATCGAACTGTTAGTATCTGCCATCTATATATGTTGTATAGATGGATGATCCTCCTTCTTCTTTATTTCTTTTTCTTTGTTCTAGTAAACGTGTTGTTGTGTTTAACAGGTTGTGTTTTCTGCAATAGATGGTTCTCTTTACATTATTTTAAATAAAAAGATCATGGAACATAACACGAATCATCAGAAAAAATCAATACCATTACGAAACTTTTAAAGTTCGTTCTCTAATGATGGAAGTAGTTGCGAATATTATCGTTGCTCGAATTATTTTCTAACCATATAAACATTTCTTTTAATTCTTAAATTTAAACAAACTTGTGATGGAGAAAATTCAATTTTGATAATACTACCTCATGAATCTTTCTATTGTATTCTTCGATTCAAAAAATGATTTTTGATCATTTTATGCAAATATTTGTAGTTCAGTAAAGCTCTTCACAATTCTCGCGTGTTCAAATGATCGTTTACTTGATTGAGTTTTAGGATAGCTCACACAACTGTTGAGGCAACACCTGCCGGCGATATCTTTGTCCATATTATACAATCGAGAGAATAATTAGATATATGACCTGTTTTACTTGTGAACCTTCTTGACAGAAATATTCCACTGATCAAATAACCAAGGAAATAAAAATTGTTCAGTTATTATATTTTACAGAACGTCACTCGTACCACAAATCAGTTATATCAAACTATCTGAATTTTGGACGAACTGAGCGTGCAATTTTTCATTGACATCTATCCACATCCGACAATTGTTAAGTGTACTATGAGAAACAGATTCAATCCGTACTTCGGAGATATTAAGTCAGTAGAAGAAGGCTCCGGTTTCGTTT